>JASVEL010006687.1:0-238467 GCA_032618575.1 Nicotiana noctiflora
GGTTGTTATCACACACGATTTCCTTTGGAACAGCGAATTGACATATGATATTTTTCAGATGAAATCTCTGACTTTTTTTTCTCGTACCTGTTTAAATGCTCCTGCTTCTACTCATTTAGTAAAGTAATCAGTGAGTACAAGTAGGAATTTTACCCGTCCCTTTGCTTGTGGTAGTGGTCCCACGGTATCCATTCACCACTTCATAAAAGGCCACGGTGAAATGAACGGATGTAATAGTTCTGCAGATGTATGCATGTTGTTTCCATATCTATGGCACTTATCACATTTAGCCACGAAATTCTCTACTTCTTCCTTAATTTTAGGCCAATAATAGCCCGTTCTAATCATGGTTCTTACCAATGCTCTTCCTCCTGCGTGATTTCTACAATGCCCCTCGTGTATCTCTCTCATTACATATTCTGTTTGAGAAAGTCCCAGATATCTTGCTAAGGGTCCACCGAACATCTTTCGATAAAGATTACCTTACTTTAATCAATATCATGCAACCTTTTTTCGAAGTGTGTGGGCATTTTTCTTAACTTCACGGATGGTACCATACTGCAAAAAAGCGATAATCTCATTTCTCTAATACCAGGGTAAATTATTGAAATTTACCTTATTTTTGTCTGGATCGAGTACTAAATGAAACAAATGAATTACAGAAGCATTTTCATTGCTCTCCAAGTCTACCACAGATGCGAGATAAGCTAGGGCATTTACTTCGACATTTTCATCTCTCGATATCTATGTGACTTTCCAGGCTTGAAATTGTCTAATCAAATCCCGCACATTTTTCAAATATTGTTGCATTCATGCCTCCCTAATTGTATAAATCCCCAGCATTTGGTTAACCATGAGCTGCGAATTAATTTTGATTACAATTTGATTAATACCAAGTTCACGTGCCAGTTCCAAACCTGCAGTCACAGCTTCATATTATGCATCATTGTTAGTTATAGAATGTCATTTTATGGCCTGAAGAATGGTTTTACCCGTAGGTGGCACCAAAACAATTCCTAAACCTACTCCCTTCACATTAGGTGAGCCATCCACAAACAAGGTCCAAACTCCTAGATTAAACCCGTTGAACACCTATATTCTTTCTGCGCTTCTAATTGCATCTCTTGGCTAAAATCATCTAAAAATCTGCTAATACTTGAGATATGATCGTGGTTCTAGGTTGGTATGTGATATCATATGCACTTAGTGCTATTGCCCATTTAGCTAACCTAGCAGACAACTCATGCTTGTGTAAGATGTTGCGTAATGGATAAGCAATTACTACGATAATAGGGTGGCAGTGAATATTAGGTCTTAGCTTTCTAGATTCCATGATTAGTACAAGTGCAAGATTTTCTAATTGAGGATACCGCGTCTCTGCAACTAATAATGATTTATTGACTTAATAAACTAGAGATTGTTTACCTTGGTCTTTATAAACTAAAATACCACTTACTGCTACTTTTGAGACAACAAGATAGATGAGTAATCTTTCTCCAATCTTTGGTTTTGCGAGCGACGACGGATTGGACAAGTATGTCTTTAAGTTTTTGAGCGCATGTTGACACTGCTCAGTCCATTCGAACGGATCTTGCTTTTTAAAAGCTGAAAAGAATTTAAAGCACTTTTCGAATAATTTGGAAATAAATCTCTCCAAAGCTGCAATTCTTCCTCACAACCTCTGTACTTCATTTTTGTTTGCAAGCATATCAGAGATTTCTTTAAGGGCTTTAATGTGCACCAGATTCACCCCAATTCCACGGTTAGAAACAAAAAAACCTATAACTTACCTGATGTGACCCCAAACACACATTTCTCAAGGTTTAATTTTATATTAAATTTCCGCAAGATCGGAAACCTATCTGATAAGTGCGATATATGATCCCTTGAATTTAGAGTTTTAACGAGCATTTATCTATATAGATCTCCATTATAATTTTGATAGATATAAGATCTTAAACTACTTAAGGCCTCATTTGTTTGCACTTAATGGAGGTCTGAATCTTAATCATTCAGATCTCAGATATTAAGTGTGTTTATTTTTAAAGTCTGAATCTTTATTATTCACATCTTAATCATTAAAAGTGTTTGTTTTTGTTTACTTCACAACCACATTAATGGGTCTATGATTAAGATCTATAATAGAGACTTAATTTCATTAAGATGCTATCACATATTCATTTTTAACTGTCGTACCGCCTACCATTATCAACTACCACAATGCCACCACTACTACCATACACCATCACCACACCACCACTTCCACCACCACCGTTCCAGTACCATCTTCAATTATAGCCGCCATTATTATCTACTATCACCACCTGTTATCCCCACTACTCCGACTACCATCATTGTCACCCACAATCAACATTCATCCATCTCAACTACAATAACTGACCATCCCATCACCATCAACAACTACAGCCGACACTGCCCATCATTATAACCTACCAACCACCACCTTCCTCGATCACAACTACTATTACCACCCCCAATTATTAACTATAACCACTCACTACCACCATCCTCAATCATAATCGCCACTACAAATCACTACTAGCTAGTAGCATGAACTACCACCATCAACCAAAACTACCACCAACCACCACCTCTAGTCGGTATTCACCCGTTAGCCATCACCATTAAAAACTATCATATTTTAAAAAAATATATATTTTATTGGTAGAATATTACATTAGTGAGTATTTCATTTGAATTTTTATGTTTATTAATTTTCAAATAAAGATAAATTTATACATTCAAATGTTAAAAATCAAATAATCTTAATAATTTATATCCAGATCTTAATACACATCTTAATATATTCAGATGTATATTATTTAGATGTCTTAATTTTAATACACATCTTGATATTCAGATGTGTATTCAGATTCAGTCGTCTTAATCTAAAAAAAACAAATGAGGCATAACTGTATATTATAGGACTAATTTCCTATCCAAATATTGTGCTATTTTTTGTCAAATTCCTTTATCCATAAAAAATACATCCAAAGTAGGTGTCTCTTCGTACCGTTATAAATACCACACCCCTCCATGAGACTTTTCCATCACACAACTTCTACCCAACAGAAATTGGCCAACCATTGAACAAACGAGAAAAAAAAAAGAGTACAACAGTTCAACCCAAGGGTACAGTCTTTGGATTTTCCAAGCCCTTACAAAAAAACCCATAAACATATTCTTCAATTTTCGTCCAATAAAAAAGAAGGCAAACTCAAAATGGGTCAGACACTTTTGGATGCTCTGAACGTACGAGTGGTAGGTTCAGGTGAGAGATTTTTGGTGTTAGCTCATGGCTTTGGAACAGACCAATCAGCTTGGAATCGAATTCTTCCATTTTTTCTCCGAGATTACCGTGTTGTCCTTTACGACCTTGTCTGTGCCGGCAGTGTGAATCCTGATTTCTTCGATTTCCGACGTTATACTACACTTGACCCTTATGTCGATGACCTCCTTCATATTCTTGACACTCTTGGTATTGATCGTTGTGCTTATGTCGGCCACTCTGTCTCCGCCATGATCGGAATTCTCGCTTCTATTCGCCGCCCTGAACTCTTCTCCAAACTCATCCTCATCGGTGCTTCTCCCAGGTAATATTCATCGACTTTTTTACCAATTTACTACTTTTGCTTTCAGCTTGGAATACTTAAAAAGTAAAGAAGAAGGTTATGGATAGAGATGGGCAATATGGTGAAATTGGAAAGGGTAAATGTGAGTTGTGGTAAATTTATTCCTCATGGCATTTAAAATGACTCTTTTCTCTACTCACCTATCATATGAATTTTTTGTATGTTTTTTTTAAAAATAAAATATATTTTTATCCTTTTAGGAATATTACTTTTTTAGATAATTTTGTTCGAATAAAATTTATAATACTTGGATAGAACTACATAATAGACTAAAAATACTAAAATTTTCGTTAATTTTTTTTTAATTTGACCTAAAAATAAAGATTTAAAAGTTATACATAAATTTTTGTTTGAAATTAATTATTTTGGCTATAATGTTTATATAGCTCTAAATTACAGTGCTCTAATTTTATTTTTTTATCTTATTTTTTAGAGATTTTACAGATTTTACCTAAAAAAAAATAAACTGTTGAGATAAATATTCAATGCATCAAAAGAAGATATAAAAAGAATATATAATTGCAAGAAATAAAACGAATCACTTGCATTATACTGCTATTTTAAATTATTTATTTTTTATAATTTTTTAGATGACTTGATTATTTATTTCAATTGTATAAATATTTATTTTCAGGTCAAATTATAAAAACAATTAACTAAAATTTTATTATTTTTGGCTAAATAAATTTACGCCACATATACAGAACATTTCACATGAAATGAGTATACCCATATTTTTTGCCACATCAACGTCTAGGGGGTAATGACTATTAAAAGGACAAGTTGAGGGAGCAATTAAGTCGGGGATACTAATAATCTGAGCCAAGTTAAGGGGTGTTTTAAGATATTTTGCCTTTCCTTTTTAATTCGTACAAAAAAGAATGACATATTTTCATATTTGGAAATAATTTACCTTTTTATACATAATATATATATATATATATATATATATATATATATATGTATATTATACATATATATAATATTATAAAGATTTTCTTTTTTTTTTAAATTTCGTGCACAATCAAATAAATTCACATTAATTGAAACAAACTTTTACGGATAGAGCACCTTTTGTGACTAAGATTTAAGAGACGTGTGATGTTCGTTGTTTGCTTCGGTTTTATAATTCTTTTGGTTATTGTTATCGTTTCTCTTTCCATAGCTTTTTGTTATTACTTGTGTGATTATACTTTTTTAGAGCTGAAGATTTATTAAAAATAATGACTTTATCTTCACGATAAGGCCGAAATTATGTGCGACCAAAAATGATCAACTAAACATCGTTTGCTGATAAATTAGATTGTATATAGGGTAAAATGTTAGTACTACACTTGTTATTGGTAAGAAAATAGACTTTAAATATCCTTATTTAATTTTCCGACTTAGCCACTTCATAAGGTAAGAATAAATTTTACATAAATACTACTCCCTCCGTTTCAATTTATGTGAACCTATTTTCTTTTTAGTATGTACCAAAAAGAATGATCACTTTCCTTATTTGGAAACAATTTATCTTTATACAATGATTTATAGCCACACAAATTAAATGTACTTTATTTTACACCATAAGATTAAAAGTTTCTTTTTTTTAAACTTCGTGTCAGTCAAATAGGTTCACATAAATTAAAACGGAGGGAGTATTATTCTTGGACCCGACTTATGCATGACAACTAGATTGTTATTGTTGTATGTGTAATGTATCTCATTAACGGCAGGTCAGTTTTGAAGCACTGAGTTAGACGGGCGTTCTGTGAGTTTGGCCACTCAGAAATGGAATATTTAACGTAGTCTTTTTTTTTTTTTTTTTTTTTTTTTACTATTTCTCAATTCCCAATAAAGATAAGAGCACTTTTGTCAAACAAACTTATCTTATCCTCCTAACCTAAGGTTGTTTGACAAAGTTCATGGATTTTGCTTAGGAATGTTATGATCACTCAATTGACTTTTGATGTTAAAGAATCCTTATCTAAAGTACAAAAGAGATAGTATCTTTTTCTTTTTATCTCCACCAAATCTTTAATAAAATATAACTCTTATTAGGTTCTTGAATGATGAAGACTACCACGGCGGATTTGAACAAGGAGAAATAGAGAAAGTATTTACAGCAATGGAGGCAAATTACGAGGCATGGGTTAATGGTTTTGCTCCGTTAGCTGTGGGAGCAGATGTTCCGGCGGCAGTACGAGAATTTAGCAGGACATTGTTTAATATGAGACCAGACATAACATTGTTTGTGTCAAGGACAGTGTTTAATAGTGACATGAGGGGAGTTTTAGGCCTTGTCAAAGTTCCATGCCATATATTTCAGACAGCAAGGGACCATTCTGTACCTGCATCAGTGGCTACGTACCTAAAGAACCATCTAGGTGGTCGGAATACAGTGCATTGGTTGAATATTGAAGGACATTTGCCCCACCTTAGTGCCCCTACTTTATTGGCTCAAGAGCTTAGAAGAGCTCTTTCTCATAGGTGAATCCATTTCTACGGACTTTTCAGAAATGAACCTCCAAAAATATACTATTTTGAAGGATTTGACATGCACGTGATCATAGTGTTTTTGAAAAGTTCGAGCGATATGGATCTATTCCCATTTCCACCTTACCCAACCCGAACACACAACCAAATTAGAAGAAAAAAATAACACCGTGGGTTGTTTAGTTTTTGAATCTTCATACACTATATGTGGATTTGAGGAAAATTTTGGATTCTTACCAATTAGGATGCTGAGAGCATTCAAGAATAATAGTCCTTACAAAAAATGTGAAACACACAAACTATGCACAATTTTTGTGTGTTTTCTTAAAGATTTTTGTCCCTCAAAATTTTTGTTGTAAAGACTTATTTTTACTTTTATTTAAATTTCACAGAAAAAAAGAAGAAGAAGAGGTTTTGCTTTTCTTGTTCCAATTTAGTGTGAGGGAATCTAGGCGAAATGGTAGGCAAGGATCCATTATTATTGTTATGAGAGATGATTTACCCAAAAACGATAGGATAAGAATCTGCACATGAATTTCACGTGATGAGAGTCCCTCCCCACTATACCATTTCCTCTTTCATCTTTATATATTTTGGCATTTTGGGTTGGTTTTTCAACCCCACTTTTGTTTTTCTTTCAAAAGTCATGTGGTCCGAAGGCAGAAGTATCTGTCCCTTTTAGGATTTTGAGATAGGCCAAAATTTTGGCTCTTAGAGTACGGTAGTATATTGTTCTATTATAAAGGACCTGGCTGATCATGATTTGAACGAATAAAATTGTACTACACTATTGTCATTGTTTTCCAAATCAATTTTAATATCTGATTTTTTTCTTTTTTAAGAAAAAAAAGCAAGTTACGTAGTGGTAGTACTTTTTTTTTTTTTTTTTGTAATTCAAGAAACATAGGTGTGTGAAGTGTATATACAAGATTGGTTTTGAGAGAATCTGAGCAGTACCCACTACTCGTTTTGTTGTTTGCAATGTATCCAAAAGTTTGTATGACCCACCAGTTAATCCAATTCAATCATTTTGAAGAGTCTTGCTACTGGATATTGTGACCCCAAATTGCCTTTCCTATTTATTTTTCTTTTTTTCACCTCGTAGCCTTTTGAAAGTTGAAGCTATTGATTCTTCAAATTAATAATATACATATAATATTGTTGTACTGAGTCTTTTTCCAGAAAAGAATTGATGCTCAAAAATAAATCATAACGCTTCTTTGAAAATATTAGGTACGCATTCGAACCAGAGGCGGATTTAAGGGGCGCAAGGGTGTTCGCCGAAAAACTACACTGTATATATAAGGTAAAATTTGATTTTTACCTCTATATATTAAGTTTTGAACACCCTTAACATTATTCAAAAGTGTAGTTTAGTGGTTAATGTATTCAAAATTTACATAAGGTCATGAGTTCAATACCTACTAGGTACAAAAAATTTTTTGAACATCCTTTATGAAGGTTCTGGCTCCGCCACTGTTCTTGTATTTTTCTGTTTCATTTGGTTTTGTTTTGTGATTAATGGTGGTTTTTACGAAAGTTGTTTGCAAGCTTGTGATTACCCAATTGGATTTGGAGATTAGAAATTGAATAAAAAGCACTTAACAAACACATGAACACTAATTTCTGGAAGTTGGCATATACTTTGTGCCTCGCCTTAACTCACCATCTTATGATATATTTTAACTATCAACGGAATTTTCTCGACAAATCTAGCAAATAGGAAAGAAACGGAGAAAACTATATATAAATATTGCATGGCGCGTTTTATTTGGCCGTCCTCTTTTAACTCATATCCATTGTATTTTTTTATTTGCCTCCGTACTTTATTTTGTTAAAAGCGTTAAAAGATGATTTTGCTCTCCAGGACTATTGATAAAACTGTAGATTGCATGATAAAACTTCAGTATGTTTTGGCATAAAATTTTAGTAAACGAACTAAATAACTTAAGCAAGTTTAGTCTTAAGTTTTAGCAAATGAACTAAATAACTTAAGCATGTTTAATCTAAAGTTTTAGCAAATGAACTAAATAACTTAAGCATGTTTAGTCTAAAGTTTTAGTAAATAAACTAAATAACTTAAGCATGTCTAGTCTGATGTTTTAGAAAATGAACTTAAGTAACTTCACCATGCATTAGCAAATATTTATTAAAAAATTACATACTGCAAGACAAAAATTAAAGCATGTTTAGTCTGAAATTTTCGCAAATGAACTAAATAATTTCGGCATGTTTAAACTGAAGTTTAGCAAATAAATAAAATAACTTCAGCATGTTTAAACAGAAGTTTAGCAAATGAACTAAATAACTTCAACATGCCTTAACAAAAACTCATTAGAAAATTATATACTGCAAGACAAAAACTTAAGCATGTTTAGTCTGAAGTTTTCGCAAATGAACTATATAACTTCAGCATATTTAAACTGAATTTTTAGCAAATGAACTAAATAACTTCAGCACTCATGACAAAACTGTAGACTGCAGGATATACAACTTCAACATGCATTAGCATGAACTTTTAGTTTTAATGTAATACAACTTCATGCTATATTAATTTGAAGTTTCTGGTTTTTTGATAAAGTTTCCGAGAGGAGCGGAGGAAATCTTTTTTCATGAATGAGGTTGCAGATCACGTAATTTATCAGGGGTGTAAGTGTCATATCATTACAAATATTTTGTCATCTGGCTACCAAATTAATAATTTTTAAAAATTGGGTACAAGTTAAAAGGTGGCACAAATATAGGGTACGATTGCAAATCCCCCTCTATAACCCCTCAACCCACTCCCCTGCACTTTCTGTGCAGATCCAGGTGTTCAGGAGGGCAGTTGAGCTATCGCAGCTGCTTCATTACTATTATTCCGAGGAGACTTCGAGGTAGCTGTCGGCGTCCGCAGGACCTGATCTCTTCCTCTTTATCATTTTGTCGTTTCTATTCTGCCTAGACTTGATTTGTGTAAGATATTCCATCTGTAGAGGCTCGAACTTGTGACACCGAGATTGGTTTGGCTGTATTTTGTATGTTTCTATTTTCGCACTTATTGTTTTGATATGAAAACAAGCTATTAAGGCTAATTGATCAGTATTAATTAATAACTGGTTGGTAAATTGGATAACTTGGTCGGGCTTGCCTAGCAATGTGTTGGGCGCCATCACGACCGGGGTTTGGGTCTTGACATTGAGCAATTCAAGTAAAGTGGGTTTTTCAGCAATTTGTGTAAGTACACGCCCGTCACCTTGCGTACTAGGCATTTAAATCAACATATAATGTCCTAGGGGAGAAGGTTCCCTCCACGCAAGGTTAGACAAGTCACTTACCTCGAACAAGTGCAAGTCAACCCAAAACCACACCTTTGCCTCTCAAATTGGCGTCTGAGTGGCCCAAATCTATTCAAACCAATTATATAGTGTAAATAACATCGCAAGTAACTAATTACATTGTTAAAATTAAAGCTAAGGCGCGAAAATAGGTAAAATAACCAAAATGTCCCTCCAACCATCGGCTCAAAATCAAAATATTTTTACGTTTTCATAACCCTCGTACTCTCACGAGTCTAACCATATAAAATTTATCAAAATCAGACTTCAAACGAGTTGGCAAATCATGATATTTCATAGCAAAAATCTAAGCCCTAACTCCCTCAATTTATACCCAATTTCAGATAATTAATGGAATATTCTTAGATAAAATGATGTACTAAGACCATGAGACTTACCTCCAATCACTTCCTGATGAAATCCCCTTCAAATTCTATCACTTAGCTCTCAAGGTGCTCAAAAATGGAGGAAAATATCAATGAAATCGCGACTGAAATATTTCTTTAAACTCTTCTGTCCAGTCACCTTTAACCATACGCGAACGCGACACGTCCTCACGCATTCGCGATGAACGGTCCAGTTTCAGCCTCTTTTTACTATACGTGATCGCGTGCTCCCAGACGCGAACGGGATGATCATTTCCTCCTAAGCTACGCGAACGCGGCCAGTCTATCGCGATCGCGATGCACCAGATCCAACACCTACGCGCTTCCCATACTTCACGAACGCGAAGGCAAAAATACCTCAGCTCTCCTGATACACTACGCGTTCGCGGGACACTCATCGCGAATGCGATGAATAAATATCTACTACAATTATAACAGCAAAACCTGATCTCTCACTTAGCCAAAAATGGTCTGTTTGGACCCCCCCCCCCCCCCCCCCCCCCCAGATTCACCCCGAGGCCCCGAGACCTCAACGAAACCACCAACCAACTCCAAAACATGACACGAACTTGTTCCAATCATAAAAACATATCCTTAAACACAAAAATCATCTAATTAAGGCGGATTCAAGCCTAAATTTCTTAAAACTTTCCGAATTGCACATTCGATCTAAAACACGACCAAACGACGTCCGAATGACCCGAAAATTTGCGGACATATCAAAAATCACATAACGAAGCTACAGAAAATGTCAGAATTCCATTCCGACCCCCGGATCAAAATCTCACTTATCAACCGGAAATCGCCAAAATTCCAACTTCGCCAATTCAATCATATTTCTACACCGGACCTCCAAACTACATTCCTAACATGCTTCCAACCCTGAAATTACCTAACGGAGCTAATGGAACCATCGGATTTCTATTTCGAGTTCGTCTTAATACTGTTCCAAATACGGACCATTTTTCAACTATTAAACTCTCATTTAGGGACTAGGTGTCCCAAAATACTCCGAATTTTGAACCGAACATCCCGGCAAACCAAAATAGCAGAAATAAACTTAGGGAAAGTAGTTAATGGGGGATAGGGGCGTAAATTTCAATAACGACCGGCCAAGCCGTTACATCCTCCCACACTTAAACATTCGTTTGTCCTCGAACGAGCATAGAAAACGTACCTGAGGTACCAAAGAGATGAGGGTACTGGCTGCGCATATTCTGCTCGGTCTCCCAAGTCGCCTCATTAGCCGGCTGACCCCGCCACTCGACCTTCACTGAAGCGATATTCTTTGACCTCAACTTTCTGATTTGCATGTCCAAAATGGCCACTGGCTCCTCAACATAAGATAGATCCTTGTCCAGCTGGATTGAACTGAAATCCAACACGTGCGACGGGTCTCCATGATATCTCCAGAGCATAGAAACATGAAATACTGGATGGACTCTGGCTAGGCTGGGAGGTAAGGAAAGCTCATATGCAACCTCCCCAACTCACCTCAAAATCTCAAAAGGCCCAATAATCGGAGATGCTCACTAGTGACGGTTGCTTTTATCCTAAACCTTCACGTGATTGTCTCATTACAGCTTCCGGTAGGATCTTCCGAACTCTGCTCATTGGGATTGGATCAAAATTCATTTGTCCGTTTTGTAGGGAGTGCCACCTTCTGCAAATGATTTTAGGCCACAAACCTTGCAAAAGTGGATTTGAGGACAATTTCATTGCCTCAATTCATTTTATTGGAAGATTTAACTCCTTTAACATGTTAGTTTGGAGACTAGATGATTCACCTTCATCTTGCTTCCTTTTATGGACATATTGGAATGCATGAGTTATTTTTTTGCCATAAGACGTAATATCTTATCTATAATATTTATTCGAGTTAGGTTGTTCCTTCTCAGTTACAGCTTTGGCTCTACCAACAATTACCTCAGCTCTTTTAGTTGTGGGCTCGTCATTCTTGCTTTTCATGACATTATCAGCTTTCAGCTCCTTTATAATGTGGTTCGTCAAATAGAACTTTGCATCAATGAAGTGTGACTCAGCCTCGGTGAATGGGTCATCATCAGCAACTATCTTCTTCTCGACTTTACCCTCGTAGTATTTTAAACATTGATGGTAGGTAAATGGAACTACTTTATTTCATGTATCCAAGGACTTCCAAGCAAGACATTGTATTTAGTTTTTTCATTGATCGCATGCAACCATGCACTTGGTTGCATATCTTCAATGGTGATTCCAAACCTGATTGCGCATATGTCTCTTTGAGCACTTAGCTTAATCCTTGAATCATCACATAACTTTTTGAGAGTTTATTTATAGGAATGTTGAGTTCTTTCACCGTGTGAACTGGCAAGAAGTTCACTGAGGATCCTCCGTCAACCAAATTTCAATTTGCTCTTTCATGGTGCATATAGCCAACCTAGTATAATGGGTGGTTGTGAAGAGTGTTACCCAGTACAAGATCGTCATTTATGAACGTAACCTTTTTCTCGCATGCATTAAGTTCTTGAAGACTAGGCTCGATGAGCTTTTCTGAAGATGGTGCCAATTGTAGGTCATCATTCTTTTCTTTCCCTTTATCAGCATTGCAACAAGGCCTAATACCATTATGGAAAATCTTCATGCAGAACCAAAACATGGCAAGAAATCTTCCAAGGTCACTGGATGTCGTGGCTTTTGAGGGTGGTGCATCTCCACTTTTGCTTTCCTTAAATACTTAACTGGATTCCATCTCGGTCTTTTCACTATTATTTTCCTTTTTGGTTGTTACATTGCTCCTTTTCGTGGGCTCTTTTTGTGGTGCCTACAATGAGTCACCAACGTCCAACCTTCATCATCCTCAGGTTGATCATCTTCAACTTTGTTGTTCTCTAGTAATTCCTCATCTTTACTTTCTTTAAAACTATATAATTCATCTTGACTGAAGAATCCAAATTTGATAGAGACTTGGTTTGTGCTTGCTTTCTCATCTTAAATCACGATTCTTTTTTACGATCCAAGTCCATAACTTTGTCCTTGAAGACAAAGCACTTCTCCAGAAGGTGGCTCACAAGTCGATGATATTTGCAGTAATTTGGGTCATCAATTTTCCTAGATTCATTTGGCATCTTCATCTTTGGAAGCTCAACGACATTTAACTCAAGGAGTTCTTCAAAAACGGCTGGCACATCAGAATCCAGAAACAGGTACTCTTTCTCTTACATTTCCGTTAGAGTCAACTTTCCACATGGCTTATCTTGAAACTAAGTAGATTTTATACTATGCTTCTTGCTCACCTTATTCGTGAACTTCACAGGTGATATATTGATATTCATAGCTTCTTTGTTTTTATATCTGGGTACAAACTTGCTCCATTTACTGACTTTTTGCTTGTTGTTCCCTTTGTGAGGCTCATAGATAGGCAGCCTTTCATTTCCGGCGGAGGCCATGCTTAAATTCATGTCATGGACACGAGTCGCAAGTTCTTCAAATATGCTAGACTTGATACCTTGCAAGATGTATCGGAGTCCCCAATGCATGCCTTGTATGCACATCTCTATGTCGGAAGCTTCACTAAGCCTCTCTTTGTAGTTGAGGCTTGCATTCCTCCAACAATTGATAAAGTGAATAGCTGGTTCACCCTTCGTTGACGAGTATTTGTAAGTTCTATCATACTCGCAGTATGTCTCATGCTATAAAAGCGATTGAGGAACACTTGCTCTAGTTGATCCCGGCTATCAATAGATCCGGCCTCGAGGTCTGTGTACTAGTCAAAAGCATTTCCATTTAGCGAGTGGACAAACTACTTGACGATTTAATCTCAAAAAGTCCCAGCATTGTACGTCTCAACAAAGTGCGCCATATGTTGCTTTGGATTACCTTTACCATTAAACTATTGAAACTTTGGAGGTCGATAGCTAGTACACATCTTCAACATATTGACCCTTGAAGAGTATGTCTTTGCATACGTAAGGGAGGACTTGACAGCAACTTCATACTTGTTCTTAATAGTTCCTTCAATGAACTCATTCAGTTTATCAATTGGAATCTCCCTTCAGATGAGACAGGGATAGCCTTAACGGATGCTACTTATCTTGGGGAGAATCACTCTTTGGAACTTCTGGGAGCTTTCTAGGTGCGTGGGTGGATTATACTTCCACCAAGATTCCCACCGTATCTATTAGTTTGTCGATTCTACCATCTTGATTTTGCATGCACTTGGTCAAGCCAATGATTTCTTCCATCAAGTTTGCTAATTGCTCCTCCACATATGAAGTATTTGTCACCATGGCTTACATGTCGTGGACGATGGCGAACAACATGGATTTTCACATAAATTGATCTTTGATTGGCTCATGCTATGGAAGGATCCATCACTTGAAGCATTATTATATTCCTTCACAACAGAGTATTTGGATCCGGAGAGATGAAGAAAATCAAGAGTTTTCTTGATCTATTCAGCAACATGGCTTCCTCCTTCGGGTGCATTTAAGGAAGACCTTGTTCCTTTTAAGGATGAAGATCCAAAAATAGGGGCTGATGCGGACAACACTTGGGGTGCTTGTTAACAAGCTTGCTTCGCTCCTCGTAACTAGGCCAAAGCTTCCAAAAGTAACATCGAGGATGCTTTCCACATCAACATAGAACCTGGAATTAGCAGCCTTTGTGGAAGTTGAACTGGAGTTGATTTTCTTGCCATTTCAATGTTCTTGAACTTTGGTGATTGAATAGTTCAGATGAGAAGTAGACATTATCCCACTAGGTGTGACAGAATTTGTACAATAAATTTGCGTCGAGAAAATAAAATTAAGATAAAAAAATATTGTAACAATCGTAGTATTTTATTTCAAATAATATAAGTACACAATCTTCATGAATCATTTGATTCTTCTTTTCAATAGTAAATAAATTCAAGGGTCTTAGGGCTTGATCTTGAATATGTAGTTTTTGTCACGAACGATAATCTTGTTATTGATCGAGGGCTTGATTTCTTGAACTTGACATTGATTTCTTTTTTGTTCTTGAGCTTGAACTTGACCCTGATTTGTTCTTCATTCTTGAGCTTGAAATTGATTGCTTGAAGCTTGAAACTTGTGGTGGAATTTGTGGCGTTTGATCCACGAGCTCTTTCTTGCTTCTTGTTATAACTTCTTGTGTCTTTCTGAAATATGAAGACTCATATTTATAGTTGTGGAAGAGAGGAGTTGTGATAAGAACAAGCTCTTTCTGACCAATCAAATTGAAGTGCGACATAGCCGCATTTGATTGGCCAGAACATGTCACTTGCATACGTGGCGCGATATCATTAGCCTATTAATGTCACTTGGCATGCCTTGTCATTTTGACATGCGGCATGGTCCTATTGACTCTTCTATTTAACGTGGTGTGCCATGTCATTTGACACGTGGCACCAAACTGGACCTCTAGAAAGATGATATATTGGGCTTAATAAAGTGAGCTCATCATTTGTAGCAAATTGTATGGGCTAGGCCACTCAATATTATTAGACTTAAATAATTAATTCAATTATATTAGTCCATAATTTTTATTTGGACTAATATATTTAAAATAGTCCAAATTATTTTATTGAATTTAAATTCAATAACTGTTGCATGCCTACAAATAGCATTAAATACTTTTGTCACGTACTAGCCATTTATGATTGTAAGTAACCAATGTAAATTATGAAAACAAATTACCAAATAAGGTGAAAGAATAGAAAGCTATGTTCCACTTAATCTGATTTCAATATGTATTGATGTTCATTTCTTTTAATTCTCATCTCCTTATATGTGTCATTCTTTTAGTTAGCAAAACTCACATTTATATTAAGCTATATGCACAAGTTTTTCTTTTCACAGCGAAGAGTGAGTTTTAATTCTGCTATACTTCATCTTAAGGTTCTTTTATTCCCAGACTTTTTTCAATTCTGGACCACCCTCTCCGAATAAATAATAATAGCGTGTGACTATTAAGGAAATGACACCAGGTAGTCACTTTTAAGCATACAACAACAACAACAACAACAACCCAGTATAATCCCACTTAGTGGGGTCTGGGGAGGGTAGTGTGTACGCAGACCTTACCCCTACCCTGGGGTAGAGAGGCTGCTAAATAGACCCCAAGATCCTTCCCTCCAAGAACTTTCCACCTTGATCTTGGGGAGACTCGAACTCACAACCTCTCGGTTGGAAGTGGGGGTTGCTTACCATCAGAGCAACCCCTCTTGTCTTCACTTTTAAGCATAATGTTTAATATATATCCATAATTTATAACGTATTTAAATATTAGTCAATTCGTTCAAACTTTAGGACACGGCGCCCAGAAGTTCAAGGGAGTGTTTGGTACGAAGGAAAATGTTTTCCTAGAAAATATTTTCATGGAAATGAGTGATTTTATCACTTATTTCTCTTGTTTGGTTGGTAAGTGAAAAACATTTTCCGGAAAATATTTTCTATGTTTGGTTAGAGAGTAAAAAATAATTTTTTTTTTAGAAAATATTTTTTTTGCAACTCTCCTACCCCTCCCCCTCCCACCTCCCGCACCCGTCCCCTTCCCGAAGTCTCTAAAAATTGACACGATCTAAAGGAACTAATGTGATGCTTTACTTTTTAACGCAAAAATCGCGTATTTTCGAACCGATAAATTTATAATTTCTAAATCCGTAAACTTCCGAACTCATAATTTTGGAACTTGTAAAATATTGAGCCTTTAAATAATAAATAATAAAATTAAAAGCTGAAAAATAAATTTTAAATTTTTTCAGAGGGGGGGAAGGGGCAGGGTGTGGGGGCTGAAACGAAAAAAAAATTAAATTACAAAAAAAGTAATTTTTTTTGTGCGAGGGGACATGTGGAAGGGGGTGGGTGGTGCAGAAAAATAAGAAAACAGAAATTTAAATTATAGAAAAAAAATTAAGGTAAAAGAAATTTTTTTTTGCGGGGTGGGGGGGTAGTAGGGTGGATGGTAACGGAAAAACTGAAATTTTTCTAAAAAAAACTGTTTTTTGGAGAAGGAGTGGGGTGGGTTGGTGAGGGTGAGAATGGTTGAGAAGGAGCTTTGGAAAATATTTTCCCTTTTTTTGATAAGGGAAATATTTTCCTCCAATTGGAGGAAAATGAATTGATAAGGAAAATATTTTCCAAAATATTTAAGCCAACCAAACATGAAAAAATTAGAAAACAGTTTCGAGAAAATATTTTCCTTCATACCAAACACACCCCAAATCTCAAGGATCAAACTTCAGGATATTATATTCTAAAGTTCGTAAATTGTATCCAGAAATTCAAATCTTATATCCTGAATTTTTAATTAGCAGCTCAAATATGTAGGACACTAAGTCCTGTATTCTAAATTAGCAGATCAAAAACTTAAGATACGTAATTCTAAAGTTTAAATTGACTAATTTTTAAATATACTATGTATTAAAAATTTATTTTAAATAGCAAATTTAAAAATGACTACTTATGCACTTCGCCCATGAATATTCAGCTAGTTGTAAGTTTGGACAATATCTGTGGGCTAGCAAAGTCTTCACTTATGAGCTGCCCATAAGTTGGGAATATTTGCAACGTGTGGCCTTCTTTGGGACCGATAAGAAATTATGTTAGTTTAGTGGGTTAGATATTACCTTTCAAAATAGCAGAATTAAACTTTTTGGAGTCAGATTTAGCCTATTGGATTAACAACGGCATTATTTAAATATTTCCTCAAAAATTAAAAAATAACCATTTACAAGCGATCATTCAAAAATAGCTAAAATCTCAAAAGTAATTGAAATTTAGTTAGTTTTTATGTAAAGATAAAGCTGAACGAAAATACTGTTCAAAATCCAAAAAAATACTCCAATATAATATATTGGAACTCCAGCATATTGAAAGTATACTGGAATTCCAATATATATCGTTCCAGCATATTATACTGGAATTTTTCGCATGTTGGAGTTCCAGCATAATATGCTGAAAGTTCATATACAGGTACATCAATCTCCAGTATATTATGCTGGAACTTTCTGTATTGCAGCAAAACAGTAATTATTTTTCAATGATGTTTTAAATGCTGGTTATTTTTGAATATTCAATCCGAAAACTGGTTAATTCGTGCTAGTTTTACCAATGAGAGGCCATTCGCACAAGTGACCCACACAATTGTTGCCATTGTATTTAGAGGTTAATTACTTTTAACAAATATGACATGTGGTCAGAAAATTAGTTTTGAATTTAAAATGTCGAATCAGGTGGTCACTTTTGAACTGTAAACCTTTGCTCTATTTTTAAAAATTGGTCAATTTCTAAATACAAAGTCACAAAAGTGAGTATTAAGATATGGTTGACTTTCTCTGTTAGGTAAAAATACTAGTTTAAGCATTGACTTGATTATTCAGAAACTTTGCGAAAGTCAAATTGATCAAAGTTATTATTTTAAGTTACATATTTTAATATTATACAGTTACTTTGAAGTTTTCATTTTTGACATACATTTGACTTTCGATAAGTATAAAGGGACATAACATAGAGTTAGTATGAATATCATAGAAACATTATACGTAACTTACTAAAAATCACTGCATTAACCTAAAAAGGAATCTTGGAAGGAAAGAACAGACCCAAATAAGTTATTTGAATGGTCACTAGTTTAGCATATTCTATTATGTGTATTTTTTCTTTTGTTTATCCATATGTTTTTTTAACAAGACTTGACGTAAAGCTCCCGTTTGGTTATAAATTTTAGCTTCTTTTTTTTTTTTTTAAATATTGTTTGTTCATGGAATATGAATAGTTTCTGAGAAATTTTGGTAAAGAAAATTCAAATCTCCAAAAACTGGTTTAGGATAATTTTTTAGAGAACCTTTTGTTCTACTCACAAAATTTCAATTTTTTATCAAATAAAATGCATGTATAAATACAACTTCAACTTTCAAGTATTATTCTTTACCGCAACTTCAAAAACTCTTTTTTAAGTTTCAACCAAATCTATGTCCAAATGGTTACTCTCAAACGCACAGCAACTATACGTGATTGTACAAGTAATATATGATTGTACGTCCAAATATCGTAGTCGTGGGAACTTGTGATTAACTATCAACTAAATTAAACTCAAATAATTAATCTATTCAAGCAATTCTTAAGGTGTGATTCAATTAAAGCTAAGCTAGAGTAGTGAACTAAGAAATTTTAAAGGAAACAAGTTGGAAAAATTGGGCACTAATTTAATGAAAGACGATACTCGAGCTATGAGTTAGCTAACAATCCCGTTGAGTCTTCCACTTGAATTGATTATTTAATTTATCTAGTTTATTGATTGACAGGGTTAATATTACCCATAGTATTCTCCCGAAGTATTACTCGCTTATTCAATCTACCTTTTTCTTATATTCCTATGGAATTAGAATTAAGATAATTTTTCACAAAAGGCATTCATTAAGCCTAATTAGCAATAAATAGAAACTCTTTCCTATATTATGTGATATAGATATGTTTTACGTTATTTTATGATATATATAGTGTATTAAACGAATTGTATTCAATAATACAACATGAAATGACGCCGCACAAACAGGGATTCTTGTAAAATCATGATCTGTATTTAGGTATATTAAGTTGTATTAAGTTGTATTAAGCGGGAACGTTTCAGCGCAAATCAGGGGAAGGTGAATCTGTATTTAGGTGTATTAAGCTGTATTAAGCGGCGTCATTTCACAAAAACGGGAGTTATACCATAAATTGGTGAGAGAAAAATATTTTGTACCATCTAATAAGGCTTAAATATAGGAAAGTATTAAATTTAAATTTTTTGCTACAAAATAAAAAAGATTATTATATTATGTAAAATCTTAAAAAGGTATTTATATGTTATAAATAGGGTACTAACTTATTCTATAGATGGTAAAATTTTCTAGAATTAATGATAATGCATTAATGTATCCAGTATAGTAACCAAGCAAGGAGATTAGATATGTCCGTATCCTAATGCACATCCGTTCCCGATGCCCAGGTTCAAGATCTTGCTCTACTCAATCATATATGCAATCTAGAATTTTCTCTCCCAAGTTCAATCTTAGATTCATAGATAGTATTTAATTGGTGATCAATCAATCAAACAATTAAGTGCGAGATAGAATAAATAAACACATATGATAAATTAGTAATTAAGAACAATGCAAGCTTCAAATTACAACGTTCATGCATCACCAACAACTCTAGATCTAATAAACTATGACATTAAAGGAAGAGAAAAGAAGAAAAATTACTTGGAAGCCTCCTCCAAGCGTGGTACGTGTTCTTGCACGTAAATTCTCCTTCAAAATATGTTAGATATCCTCCAAATTAGGTTTAGGACCTTTTTTTTAACAAGTTTGGGGCGTCTAGGGCCAAAAAAGATCTTCTCCTAGACAAAATAGGACAATTCCCGAGATTGGATGCCCTGAGCAGCGCGTTGCGCTAGCCTTGGTACTGAAAAGTTTGGGCTTCTGGTTTTAGCGCCACAAGTAGCACGGCACGCTACCCTTGATGCTAGAATTCGACAGTTATCCAATTTCTTCTTTTTTAGCTCTAACCCATGAGCATTCAATCCTTTTCATTCTCAGTTGATTCCTATCAACTCATTGTAGTTACACATTAGAACTGAGGGTAAATTTCACAAATGGTCATATAACTATGACATTTTTTCACTAAAGTCATATAACTTTCTTTTCTCACACAAAAATCATAAAACTTTCACTTCTTTACTCAAAAAATCCTAGCTACCGGCTAAGACAATCCTTCGGTCATTTTTTGAATTTTTTTTTTCACTTTTTTCATTTTTTTTCTTTAAAATAAAAACTGAAAAACTAAGATAAAACTAAATGCTTTAAAAAACTGAAAAAAAATATTTTTCAAAAATGAAAATATTTTGTTGAAAATATTTTTTTCAGATTTTAAAAAACAAAAATATTTTATTAAAAATATTTTTTTCTAGTTTTTTCAACAAAATATTTTTATTTTTTGCAAACTAAATAAAGTCCAACAAAGATACATTTTCACGAAATGCAAAATATTTTTCGTTTTTTAAACTAATGCAATAATAGTCCACTAATTTAGTAAAGTTTTTTTTCAATTTTTACAAAAAAAATTCAATTTTTACAAAAAAAATGTTTTTCAGTTTTTTTAAAGCATTTATTTTGTAAAAACTAGAAAAAATATTTTTAATAAAATGTTTTTATTTTTTAAAAGCTGAAAAAATATTTTCAACAAAATATTTTCATTTTTGAAAAATATTTTTTTTTCAGTTTTTTTAAAGAATTTAGTTTTATCTTAGTTTTTCAAGTTTTTATTTTAAAGAAAAAATATTTTTAATTTAAAAAAAAATGAAAAAAAGTGGAAAAAAAATTCAAAAAATGACCGAAGGATTGTCTTAGCCGGTAGCTAGGATTTTTTGAGTAAAGAAGTGAAAGTTTTATGATTTTTGTGTGAGAAAAGAAAGTTATATGACTTTAGTGAAAAAATGTCATAGTTATATGACCATTTGTGAAATTTACCCTTAGAACTGACTACATAGGCGATATTTATGCTCTAATTATACCATGCCTTATTGTTGTTTTATAGGTTAAATTATAACAAAATACTCTAATCGATGTTCTTTTATTTCGCAGGGACTAATCAAGTTAAGAAGAACTATGGAGTATTTTGGAGTTAATAATGTAAAGAAAACATCCAAGCAAGAAGCATCTGAGCAGAAAGAAGCAAAAAGGGGGATTGGATTTGAATCCACCGCGACTACTATGGACCTCGGTGGGACCGCGGAAAGCCACAAAACGCAGGCAGAATGTTATGCTCTCACTATGGTTGTGTCGCGGTCGTGGTGAACTATTCAATAACCCAGACTTTTGGGACCAAAGTGTAACTCGGGAAAAACTTATTCCAAACCCTTATAAACTCAAGAAGCTCGCCCAAGATAGTTTTAAGCTTGTTTTTAGATTACTTTGGAGGCAAGAACAAATGTGAGAAGATCAACCAATTATTATAATCGAGCCAGATCAACCGGTTGTTGGATCAATTTTTTAATCAACTTGTTATAATCGAGCCAGAATTATTATATGAATGTTCAACTACGTTTTTTATGGTGATTAATGGAATGGGCACTTGATTAATCATGTTTAATTGCCTTATATGCTTGAGAAAGAGTATTAGGTTAGACTGCTATTGAACAATATCACTTTTGGGTAATTGAAGAGATTCATTACTTGAATTTAAAAGTGGGTTAGAGATAACAAAAGTGGGATAATTCAGAGCTGCACATATTGTCACTTAGAGTAGTTCGATAGAATGCTCTAGTAAATTATCGTAGTTGATCGAGAGATAATTACGATAACCCATAACTCATAATCCTCATAGAGTATTACGGCAAGATTATAGCAAAAGAGTTAAGACCTAAGCTAGCAGTTGGGGAAATCAATGCCCTAGGCCTTTTTACCATTGAATTATCTTTGATTCAGCATATTGTTATTTTTAATATTATTTGAAGTAGTTAAATAAAAAAACTAACCTTTATTGATAAAAATCTTGCATCTGAAAATTGTGCGAGTTGATAATAGCATTGCCAAGAGTTGTAATAGATAGGTTAGTTTCCTGAGCATTCGACTCCGGACTTAAAATCGGATTATATTTACAACAACCGCTTTGCCTTTTGGAAAACATAGTTGGGGTGATCAAGAATAAAATAATATATATATATATATATATATATATATGTAAAAAACCTAATGTTGATAGTAATAATAAAGTTAACATCAAGGAGACGCCAAGTGCTTGGACCTTTGGCATTCATCATCATTTTTCCTAAGTTCTAGTAATTATTGAGACTTTAGCTAAACTTTAGTCAAATAGTAACTTGATAAACAATACAGAAATGGCTATAATTCACCCTAATAAAATAGCATTGTGTTCATCAAACGCTCATTGCATTGATGTATACAACAGAACTATTGCGAAAGCAAAAAATCTCAAAATGTTGGATGTCTTAGGTGATATTGTCTCCAGAGGCGATGCTGAAATGCAAGACAAAGGGTAAAAAATATTGAACAGGTGAATTCATACATCAACTGTTAAACTTTTGGAGAATATAAATTTCGGCATGCTATACATAATAGAACCAGTAAAAAGATAGTTAAACAAATTCACATTGGCAACACCTAAATTGATTTTTGTTTCGAAGGAAACTTGAGGCGATGGATGAGCTTGGAGGAAATCCTTCAGAAACTACTAGTATTAAATGGAATGAATTAGTAATGAACTTCACTTAAGCAGCAACCGATAAGTATTGTCATAATATTTTCAAAACTAACATAAAATAATTGGATAAGAATATTTAATGTCCATATTGTTTCATTAAAATATTTATGTCAAGATCCGCACAACATTTTAAGATTAACAACAATCATTGAAAACACAAAATTCTTACTTCATAAGATATAATGTTTAGAACCTAAGTAAAAAAAAACCAACAATTGCAAAAAAAAAAATCAATTAAGTGCATCATAGTCAGTCGATTGATATGAACTATATCACAACTTCTACCGATTATGTGTTTCATACCTCGAAAATTGAAAAATATTGGTATTCACAAATTACTTGACTTCGTGGGGTTGATCTTCACGTTAGGACTAACAGATTCAAATATCTTATCATGAGTCGATGATTTCAATAGAACTACCTTCATGTTGACCGCCTTACACGAGATAGCTTCGAGAACATCAAATGCCTCCTTCATTGACCATTCTAAAAGGTGAAGCGAATAGTCAACGAATTCGTCATTAGAGAGAAAGCAACAACCATCGGAGAATTTACTTTCATTTGAAGAAATTTGGCATTTGAATCTTTTCTATCATCCGTAATCACAAAATATGAAAGTTCGTGATGTTTGAAGTACACAATGGTAGCTTAATATCGAAATTTAGATGTAAGTCTCCAGAAGTGCAAGAGAAAAGAAATATTAGTATTAAAATATTTTACAATGCACAAAGTTATTAAAAGCAGAATGTGAGAAATTCAAAGCTGAGTTAAAAATAATATCTATAGTAATATACAACGAATCTCGATTTGCATTTGGTGTATCTTGTAGTTCTATAGGTCTACTTTTGATTGGTTCAAGCGGATCATGGTTTAAACAATATTCCTGAAAAGAAATATAAACTTTTATCACGGCGCACAAAACTGTGAAAAACATAATGATAAGAATTTAGAACAATATTCAATAGAATATATGTATTAATATACAAATAATATGGGCATGATGCTTGTATGTATCACAGTTCCAGGAGTCCTCTTTTCAACTATACAAACAGATCGTGATTTCGATGTGTCTGTGGAGATTTATGATTTTCTTAGTTAGGACACACAAAACTGTAGAAAGCACAATATCATATATTTAGGGTGTGTTTGGTAGGAAGGAAAATGTTTTCATAGAAAATGAGTGATTTTATCACTTATTTTCTCTTGTTTGGTTGGTAAGTGAAAAATATTTTTCGGAAAATATTTTTTATGTTTGGTTAGAGAGTAAAAAATAGTTTTTTTTTAGAAAAATATTTTTTTTGCAACTATCCTACCCCTCCCCCTCCCACCTCCCCCACCCCTCCCCTTCCCGAAGGGGGTGGGGCTGGGGGCAGTAAAACGAAAAAAATACAAAAATTTAAATTACAAAAAAAAACTAAAAAAAAAAAATTTGTGCGGGGGGAGGGTGTAGGGTGGGTGGTGCGGAAAAATAAGAAAACGAAATTTAAAATTATAGAAAAAAAATTAAGGTAAATTTTTTTTTTTTTTTTGCGGATGGGGTGGAGAGGTAGTAGGGTGGATGGTAACGGAAAAACTTAAATTTAAAAAAAAAAAAAAAAAAAAAAACTATTTTTGGAGAAGGGTGGGATGGGTTGGTGAGGGTGAGAAAGGTTGAGAAGGAGCTTTGGAAAAATGTTTTCCCTTCTTTTGATTCAAATTCCTATCCGCATAAATGTATTACTAATTGCAGTGGTTATTATTTCAACGGCATAAGTGGACCGGGACATCTTTTTATCCTTGTCTAAAAAATCCTTTTGTATATACAGAAACATATAAAATAAAAATGCAATATTCAATGGATTGGAGTAATAGCAATACGAAATTAGAGTATGAAATTGGTACCTGGCCAAACCTTAATTGAGTATGTTTTCATCAGATTATTACTAGAACGTCGGAAATTAAAATTGTAGAAAGTTTATCCTTAGAATTTAATGAATGAGTCCCATTTTATTCTAGGAACTGCAATTGTCAAACTAAAATAAAGCCACCTCTAAAGTGTGAAACAAATGCAGGACCAAGTACGTAGTACGACATAATCATATTGCTCCCTTGTTGTTACCACAACTATGATCTTCTCTTTCCACGTTTTCAAAGTGTTATTCTACTTTAAGATGATGGAAATCCCTAACCCCTAACGTGGAATTTACAACACCACTTCAACTAACAAGGCCTCACCAACGGCATAGAGTTATAGATTGTAATAATCTTAATTAAATACTCAAAAATACAAAATGAAAAGCATGTGTTGATAAAAATTTTGTCTAAAATTAGCAAATATCAATCTAGAGAGAGAAAACTCTATATAAACGAATAAAGCTGATCATTAGAAATGACTTGTTAATTGCTTAGAGTTAATCGATAAACTTAGAGAATAAATGAAAGTAAAATTTTAGATTTTGTTATGATTATATTATAATTAATAATATGTGTATTGTATAATATAATATATTTCAGTACGGTATATTTCGATATTTTATTATAAAACACCAAATATCATACCTAATACCAATATATTATAAAACTTAAATCAAATACCATACCGAAAAGCAAAATATCAAATACCAAATAACAAAATTTTTGTTTCGATACGGTAATTCGGTATATACCATCAGCCCTAGAAGGATAACACAAGCAAGAAAAATAATTGACAATTAAAATGATAAAGAAAAAGAAATAATAACATAATTCCAAGTTTCAAGCTTGATCCATTCACGTGTCCAACGAAGATAGATTAGTAAGGTCCCGCGATCTTCGGAGTTTTAACAATTGTATTTTTATTAAAAACTGGAAAACAATTATAAAAATAAAAAAATATTTTTAATAAAATATTTTTGTGTTTTTAAAACTGAAAAAAATATTTTCAACAAAATATTTTCGTTTTTGAATTTTTTTTATTTTTTCAATTTTTTAAATCATTTCGTTTTATTTCGTTTTTCAGTTTTTTTAAAGTAAAAGTATATTTGTTTATTTAAAAAATAAAATGAAGAAAAAAAATTCAAAAAAAGTAACTTCTATGCTAGAATAGATAAAGATACTTTTTTTGAAATTTTTTTCTTCATTTTATTTTTAAATAAACAAATATACTTTTACTTTTAAAAAATTTAAAAAACGAAATAAAATAAAATGCTTTAAAAAATTGAAAAAAAAATCAAAAACGAAAATATTTTGTTGAAAATATTTTTTGTTGTTTTTAAAAACCAAAAATATTTTATTAAAAACATTTTTTCTATTTTTACAATTATTTTTCAATTTTTAATAAAAATATTTAAATTTTTTTAATCATTGGATAAGGTCTAATGACATGCTGCCACATGCCCATTAAAAAATTAGTAGGGTATATTTAACCATATTTAACGGATGAAGGGTAAATTTAAACCTAAAGTATAATATTAAAGATATTTTTTATGAGAAACTCAAACGGAAAATAAATAAAATTTATTTATAATAGTAAAAGGACAAATGAAACATATTTAAAAAGTGGCTTAAAGAGTCAACTTGTCAATTGACGTAATTCGTGGGGGCTCAAGGAATGGTAATCAATTAATTGTGAAAGAAGAAAACCAAAAGATACTTCCAGACGCTTTATTATTTTTGCCATTATATAAAGGATTCGTGTGATAAAGGTTTACTTTGCTTTTTACGTAGCAGCCAATTAGTATGTGTTTCAATCACCAATAAAGCAGCCAATTAGTCTAAATATCCCCCTATATTTGGCGAAAAACATCAAATATATCCATCATTAAAAGTTTGACCCATATCAAACCTTACTGTTACATTATTTGTCCGAATACCTTCCTAGACTTTACGATAAGATCTATATATAACCCTTATTTTTTAACAAATTTTTTTTTTTGTAAAAACTGAAAATTATTTGTTAAAAATAATTTCTTCAGTTCTTAAAAAACGACAAATATTTTGTTAAAAATGATTTTTTTTCCTTTTTTTACAACAAAAAAAATAGTATTTACAAATTTATATTTCCAATTTTTACAAAAAAAAATTAAAAAACTAAATAATGAAGAAAAAAATATTTTTCAAAAAGCGAAATAATTTGTTGAAAATATTTTATTTAATTTTTAAAAAATAAAAATATTTTTGAAAAAACTGAAAATGTTTTAATTCATCTGTTTTTATATCTTTTACAAATATGTTTTAACAAAAAAAATATTTTGTTAAAAAAATGATTTTTGCAATTTTTTAAAGTTTTACAAAAAGAAATTAGAACATTTCCAAAAAAAAAGACATTTCTTTTTGTGAAACTTTAAACAACTAAAAAAAATTATTTTTTTAATAAAATATTTTTTTGTAAAAACTGAAAAAAAATATAAAAAAAGAGGAATTAAAACATTTTAAGTTTTTAACAAAATATTTTTGTTTTTTAAAAATTGTATAAAATATTTTCAACAAATTATTTTCGCAAGCCAGAATTCTAAAACAAAAAAAAATTTATTATTTAACAAAATATTTTTAGTTTTTACAAATGTTTTTACCAAAAAAAAAATTATTAAAAAAACGAGAGTTATATATAGACCTTATCGTAAAGTTCAGGGGATATTTGGCTCCGTTTAAAGTTCAGGGAGTATTTGGGCCAATAATATAACGGCAAGGTTGCATATGAGCCAAACTTTTAACGAAGGGTATATTTGGCCCTTTTCGCAAAATATAGGGGGTATTTAGACCTTTTCCGATAGAAGAATACTTCAAATCATAATCGCTTATCTAAAAGGGAAAGGAACAATCTTCATACAAGTAATTGGTAAAGTGTAAACCAACCAAATAAGGAAAAGACAAACCGTGGCCAAATCAAAACCCACAAATTTACAAAGCTTTTGCTAACATACACAAGGTATTTACAATTTTCGACTTTTCTTTTTTTTTTTTTTTTTGAGGTAAGTTTCTTTTCTATTTCGTCCATAATTTGTGCTTTGTTGGACTGGTATGATACCAAAAAGAAAGAAACAAACAAAAGAGGAACATGTAGGGACAGTTCAGACTGACACACCAGAGGTTCTTGCTACTGCTGTTGCAGCGGCGTTACCGGATCTTGGTTGCCGTAGAAAATCAATCAGTTTCTCCGCCTGTCCGTAATTATACACATTAAATACGACAAAAACGCAAGACATACATATACTTTACAATAAAATATACTTTACCCCTACTTAAGCAAATAAATCAAATTATTTATACACTCACCTATCTCACTTACTTCATCTCTAAATCATTGTATATATTACTTTTTATATTTTGTCCTCTCTTTTCCTTCCTAAATCATTAGGTAACAGGTAGAAGTTACACTTTTGTGTAAAAAGGAAAGAGTCAGCCTCATATTAAGTAGTATATAAAAATAGAAGTATATATGAATCCGTCCTTGCTTACTAAACGTGTGAACAATGAGGACCAAGTTTTAATACCGCCTTAAATAAGACTATAATTTGAACTTTCGATACTCTTAATCAAAACTAAGAATATTTAGAAAGAGCATCTAATCAATGTACGAATTTTCGCCAAAAATTTTGTTCCCTAAAGAGTTATAGCTATGGGCAAACACATTGTTAAAGCAGCTTTCTCTGTACAACTAATCAAATAGTTTAACCATTAATGAACTAATTACATCATTAATATCTCATGACAATATTAATGAGTGGATAAAATATTCAAATGCAATCAATTAACATTTAACTACCACTTGTATCTTATACTTTTAAACTACTTATGGTAGGTATCGATTCTTGATATTCGTTTCTGATATGGTCGAATTAAAAAAAAAACAGAAAATAGACTGTTTTATCTGCTTTATTCTAAAATATTTTTTACCTTTCGTTTAGCGCGACTGGTACCGGACTGCGACAAAGCGACCAAAGGAGGAATGGCTCCTTCGCGAGCCACCATAGTACGATACGCCACGCTGTCCTCACACAGCTGTAACAGTATCGCAACAGCAATTTCCTTCTGCCGTTGTGTTCCAACCTCCACGATCTCCACCAGCACCGGAATTCCACCTTCCTCCACCAGCGCCGCCCTTGCCTCCGTCACTGATATTAATTCGCTCACTACGAACGCCGATTTATCCACCATGTTTGAACTGAAATCCGCCATTAGTTCAACCAAAGGCTTCATCACGCCAGCTTGTACCGCTCTTACTTTGTTCTCCTTCACGGAACAAAGAGAGTACAGAGCCGTTGACGCGTCCTTTTTGCCGCGGAAGTTTCCAGTTTCTAGAAGGTTCACTAACGGAGGTATTGCACCTGATCTTCCGATTGCAATTTTGTTCTCTTCAACTTGCGATAACCGGAGAAGAGCGCAAGCCGCGTTCTCTCTAGCTGTAGAGTTCCCAATTTTAAGCGCTCGAACCAGCGGTTTAATTGCTCCAGATGCAGCGATGAGTTCCTTATTCTCATCGCAAAGTGATAGGTTGAGAATTGCCGTAACGCCGTTTTCCTGAAGCTGAGGATCGGAGGACGCGATAAGCGAAATCAACGGTTTGATTGCTCCGGCTCGAGCTATTTTTATACGATTTTCCGGTTTGTTCTTCGCGAGGAGTCTAATCTCCGTAGCCGCTTGCTTTTGCTCGTCGATTGAACTTGACTCAAGACCGGAGACAAGTTGCTCGATTAATTCATCGGAGTTTTCCGAAGTGCAGGACAAAAATAGCCGTCGGCTTTGTGAAGAAGCCGTTGGAAATTCGCCGGATCTATCACTGTTGCAATCGCTGAAAGCTGAGGAACTTGCGGTGATACTGAGATCGGTGAAAGTTCTTCCCAAATAGGTGAAATTCGATTGCACTTCAGTCTCCATTATCGGAGATTATGTTTACAGTTTGTCTACTATCGTCGCCGTTAAATTGTCTCCGGCGAGTGTTATATTGGAAAATGAGAGGCTTAAAACGACCGCGTTTTGGTGGTTGTAAGGTTTAAAGAGAGAAGGCTAATGTTTTGGTCAAATGCGGACGAAGAAGAATATAAGAGGGAGTGGATTAAGGCCTAGGAGAAAGTGCGGACACGTGGTTGACCGTACTGAATCACAGTCCCTTGGCACGTTATACGCGTGCCTAGGAGGTACCCCATTCGGTACAAGTAGAACTTTCTTTTTTTCCCTTCTCTTGTTGTCCTTTTTTCGCCTAATAAAAAGCTATAAACAGTAATGCCTATCTGATTAAAATCGTATATATACTAATTACTATATGTCAGATCAAATATCTTGACCATATTAAAGCTCCATTTATTTAAAAATTAAATAATGTCCTAAAATGTGGTACTAATAAATATTTATCTCATACCATTTAGAATTTAGAAGTAAATAACTCGTTTTTGCAGAATATATTTTTAATTTCACTGCGTTTCATTTCCAAGTTTAGGAATTAGGACTTAGTTCATGCACCAAATATCCATTTTGAAACAGAGTGTTAAGTGATATGTTGGTAAAAACCAAGAAATAAAAATTGTTTATCTGATATTATTTGGTCTCTGGAGATTCAATTTTATGTGTGCTTAATTCCTTTCATTGAATTGAATTAATTGAAAGAAATAATTAAAGAAGAGCTTGTTTCTTGTTGTTTTAATATTAGGGGGTGCTATCTGTTGGATTTTTAATATATTAAATATATAAAAGAAGGTGAATGGGAAATTGAGTGAAATAAAATTTTTGAGTAAAATTCTAAATTCTCCCTCCTTGGTAAATGGGCATTGTCCCATATCCGAAAATGAAGAGGTTTTTTTGGGTATATAAGCAATTGCTCTTCTTCTAGCTCTTAAAGAGTTGAGAAGAAAGCAAGGCTCGCGTCGTCGTCGTCGTCGTCGCTCGCTCGGCTCGGCTTCGGCTTCGGATCGGTCGATTGATTAACTTTTTGGACCAAATTTATTTGTTAATAGTAAAATATTAACAGAAATATTGTTAAATATTTGTTTTAATAACAGAATATTAATATTAAATATTAATATTAAATCCAATCCATTTTTCTATTTTGGTAACAGAAAAGTATCTATCCATCAATTTTTCCTCTTTATTTTCCCTCTTTATTGTTGAGTAAATAGCCATTTATGCAATGACATTTATGCTGTGGCAGTTTTGCAGAAACAGCCATTCTAAGAGTTGCACCTCTTCAGATTTCATCCCAATATTTGGCTATAAGTACAATACTATTATGCTCAGAATTTCACTACGAATTTTCTGAGTTTCTCCTCCTTTCTTCTGCATACTTTTAGCATCAAACAAAGAAAAAGTAAGTGTGATTTGCTACCGATATTTGTGTCCGATGAAATAATGGGGTTTGAAGTACCACTACACCAGTGTGTAATTCGTTCTATCCTGGAAGGAAATAATCCATAATCTTGGGTACTAGGAGGGGATTAAATTCCTTAAGGAAACACTGTGAATTCAGTGGGCTCGAATATGTTTTTCTTTCATTTATGTTTATGCACATTTTTGTTTGTATTTATTTATATATTCAGAATTATTTTATAAATAGAGTGTAATAACAAGCTTAAGGAATTTAATTTTTAAGGAATTTTTAATTTTTAACATTTGTGTCATTGTTTTACAGAAATGACTAATGAGAATGGGAACCAAGTTGTTCCAATTGTAACTGCTAATGCCTCAACAAGCCGAACGACTCCGGCAACATTGTCACCGGTGGAAAAACCTGGAAAATTTTTCGGGATTGATTTCAAGCGCTGGCAACAAAAGATGTTCTTCTATTTGACTACTCTAAGTCTCCAGAAGTTCATCAAGGAAGATGTTCTTGTGTTGTCCGATGAAACTCCAGAAACTGGACGTTTTCTCGTTGTTGAGGCGTGGAAGCATTCAGATTTTTTACACAAGAATTATATTCTAAGCGGGCTGGAAGATGCTTTGTATAACGGCTACAGTGGCGTAAAAATGTCAAAGGAACTGTGGATTGCGCTTCAAAACTGAAGATGTCGGGTTGAAAAAGTTTGTTGCTGCAAAGTTTTTGGACTATAAAATGGTATAAAGCAAGTCTGTTATTACCCAAGTCCAAGAATTGTAAGTGATTATTCACGATCTCCTTGCTGAAGGTATAAATCAAATTAATATTGATGTTGAAAGTAGTAATCTACTATTTTTACTAATGAAAATTTCGTTGAATGTCTTGTTATCAATAAAGCATTCCAAGTAGCAGCAATGATTGAGAAGTTGCCTCCATTGTGGAAGGACTTCAAAAACTACTAGGAACACAAATGCAAGGAGATGTCCTTTGAAGATCTCATTGTTCGGTTGAGAATCGAAGAGGACAATAAAGCCGCTGAAAAGAGAGGCCGCAAAAACTTAACAATAATGGGAGCAAATATTGTTGAAGAGAACAAAAAGAGGAAGAAGGCTTCTGGACCAAAATACAACCCAAGCAAGAAGCGGTTCAGTGGAAACTGCTACAACTGTGAAAAAACCGGACACAAATCTACAGAGTGTCGTGCTCCGAAGAAAGACAAGAAGAAGGGTCAAGTGAACATGGTTGAAAAGCATGATGATGTTGATGACTTATGTGCCATGCTTTCCGAATGCAACTTGGTAGGCAATCCTAAAGAGTGGTGGATTGATTTTGGACCCACTCGCCATGTTTGTGCTGTTAGAGAAGTGTTTGCTACTTATGCTCCTGTTGGACCCGATGAGACGATTTCTATGGGAAATGCTTCAAAGGCTAAGATTGAAGGATGTGGGAAGATATTTCTCAAAATGACTTTCGGTAAAGTGGTGACTTTGAACAACATCCTTCATGCTTTCGAGATTAGAAAGAATTTGGTCTCTACTGGACTTCTTGTTAAGAATTTTAAATGTATTTTTGTTTTTGATAAGGTTGTAATAAGTAAGAATGAAATATTTGTAGAAAAAGGTTACCTCACTAAGGGCATTTTCAAGCTGAATGTAATGGTGGTTGAAAATAATAATAAAATTTTAGCTTCGTCTTACTTACTTGAGTCAAATGAATTATGGCATATACGTTTGGGTCATGTCAATTATAAAACCTTACGGAAAATGATTAATTTGGAAGTATTGCCTAAATTTGAATGTGACAAATCAAAATGTCAAGTATGTATGGAATCTGAGTATGTTAAACATCCTTATAAGTCGGTTCAAAGGAATTCAAATCCTTTAAACTTAATTCACACATATATTTGTGACATGAAGTCAATATCATCTCACGGTGGAAAGAAGTATTTCATAACTTTTATTGACGATAGTACTCGATATTGCAATGTTTACTTACTTAATAGTAAAGATGAAGCAATTGACGCATTCAAGTAATACAAAAATAAAGTTGAGACACAACTTAACAAGAAAATCCAAATGATAAGAAGTGATAGGGGTGGTGAATATGAATCTCCTTTTGAACAAATATATTTAGAATATGGAATTATTTATCAAACAACGGCCCTTACACGCCCAGTCCAATGGGATTGCAGAAAGAAAGAATTGTTCATTAAAGGAGATGATGAACACATTATTGATAAGTTCTGGTTTGCCACAGAACTTGTGGGGGGAAGCCATTCTTACAGCTAACCAAATATTAAATCGAGTACCCCATAGCAAAACACAATCCATTCCATATGAAAAATAGAAAGGAAGAAAGACCAACTTGAATTATTTTAAAGTGTGGGGGTGTTTGGACAAAGTGAAGTTCCTAAACCCAAAAGGGTAAAAATAGGACTGAAAACCGTTGATTGTGTTTTCATAGGATATGCGATTAATAGTAAAGCATATCGATTTTTGGTTCATAAATCAGAAAATCCCGACATTCATAATAATACGGTTATAGAATCAGATAGTGGTGAGTTCTTTGAAAATATATATCTGTATAAAAAGGAATGTGAGTCGATTAGCGAAGGATCTAAACGACCTACGGAAGAAGCAAAAGAAAGTACACTATCGAAGGCGTAGTAAACGTCAAAGAACGTCTATTTCATTTGGACCAGATTTTGTGACTTTCTTATTGGAAAATGAGCCTCAAACATTTAAAGAAGCTATGTCTTCTTCGGAATCATTGTTATGGAAAGAGGCAGTCAATAGTGAAATAGAATCCATATTGAACAACCATACATGGGAATTGGTTGATCTTCCTCATGGAAATAAACCGTTGGGTTCTAAATGGATCTTTAAGAGAAAAATTAAAGATGATGGCACTATTGACAAATATAAGGCAAGACTTGTGGTCAAAGGGTATAGACAACGAGAAGGTCTTGATTATTTTGATACATACTCTCTAGTTACAAGAATTACGTGCATACGAACGTTAGTAGCATTAGCTGCGATTTATGATCTTGAAATTCATCAAATGGATGTTAAGACGGCCTTCTTAAATGGAGAGCTGGAAGAAGAAATCTACATGGAACAACCAGAAGAGTTTGTGGTTCTAAGTAAAGAAAAGAAGGTCTGTAGACTTGTTAAGTCCCTTTACGGATTAAAACAAGCACCGAAACAATGGCATGCGAAATTTGAAATAATGTTATCAAATGGGTTTAAGATAAATGAATGTGATAAATATATGTACATTAAAAATGTTCCAAATCACACAGTCATTGTTTACTTCTATGTGGATGATATACTCATAATGAGTAATGACATTGCCAATATAATGTTACTAAGCGTATGCTAACTAGTAAGTTTGATACGAAATACTTGGGAGTTGCTGATTTAATTCTGGGAATTAAGATCCATAAGACTTCTCAAGGTCTGGCGTTGTCACAATCTCATTATATCAAGACAGTACTTGAAAAATTCAAGCACTTGGGCTTTAAAGTTGCAAAGACTCTAATTGACGTGAATCTTGCATTAGCAAAGAACAAAGGCTAAAATATATCACAATTGGATTATGCTCGTGTGTTGGATTGCTTAATGTACATCATAAATTGTACACGACCAGATATAGCATGTGCTATAAGTAAATTGAGTCGATATACGAGCAATCCAGGTCAATCTCATTGGATGGCCATGAAACGAGTTTTGGGGTACTTAGTACATACCCAGGACTTTGCTTTGCACTACAGTAAATATCCTGCGGTCATTGAGGGATACTGATATGCAAATTGGATCACCGGATCAACCTGATTCCAAGTCCACAAGTGGATATGTATTCACTATTGGTGGAGGAGCGGTATCTTGGAAGTCATCCAAACAAACTTGTATTGTCCGCTCTACAATGGAGGCTGAGTTCATAGCCTTGGATAAAGCTGGTGAAGAAGCTGAATGGCTCCGGAATTTCTTAGAAGATATTCCATTTTGGCCCCAACCCTTGGCACCAATTGCATACACTATGATAGTCAAGGAGCAATTGGAAGGGCTGAGAGCGTTATGTATAATGGTAAATCTCGTCATATACGATTAAGACATAAAACCGTTAGACAATTACTCTCTAGAGGAATTATCACGATTGACTATGTAAAGTCAAGTGATAATGGGGCAGATCCACTTACAAAAGGCCTAACTAGAGATGTAGTTGAGAAATCGTCAAGGGGAATGAGATTGTGGTCGAGAACAAGTCATAATGGCAGTAACTCTACCTAGAAGACTGGAGATCCTAAGATCTAGGTTCAATGAGATCAAACAAAGTCATTTATGACGGTTCAATATTGTCAAATAAACTTTTGGTCCATTCTCGTACAAGATAATGTTCAGTACCAAGGATAAAACATTAAGGCTTTTTAATGATTACTATATTTGATACAGGGTATATCAAATAGTGTATCTACGGGATGACACATTTAGGAATCACCTATGTAAGTGTGAAGTGTTAGCCGCTTCAAGGAGAACTTTGTAAGGCTAGTTCTCTACACACTTATGAAACCAGGCGGTGTTCATGGCTAAAACAAAAACAACAATGAGAACCAAAGACGGTTAATGGTTGGTTGTGTGACTTGTGGTTGTCTAGGTATACAATAAAGTTCTACGGTTCAAAGATATCAAATCTACTGATTGATCGAGTATATCCGACATAAGTTCACTACAAAAAGTTCAAAGGGAAACATACTTATCCAGATGCAATTAATCCTTACTTGCGAATCACACAGTTTTTCATGCATACTTCCGTGATATAGCCATTCCCCATTCATGTGGGGGATTGTTGGGTTTTTAACATATTTAATTAAAATATTAAATATATAAAAAATGGTGAATGGGAAATAGAGGAAAATAAAATTTTTGAGTAAAATTTCAAGTTTCCCCTCCTTCGTAAATGGGCATTGTCCCATATCGAAAAAGGAAGAGGCTTTTTATGGGTATATAAGCAATTTCTTTTCTTCTAGCTCTTAAAGAGTTGAGAAGAAAGCAAGCCTCGCGCCATCGTCGTCATCACTCGCTCGACTCGGCTTCGGCTTTGGCTACGGCTACGGCTTTGGCTTTGGCTTCGGATTCAGATTCGGATTCGGATTTAGATTTGGATTTGGATTTGGATTTGGTCAAATTATCGATCTTCATGAGCTTTTCAATTACATAATTGTATACGTGTGAGACCAAGCCCTTGAGACACCTCGATTTCAGATGAAGTAAATGGAGCAAGAGACGTGATGACAGGGAACCAGAATCGAGGCAAGGAGCCCCTCGAGCCGGGGTCTGGGGCAAAATGCACGCCCTCGGGAATATCGAGGCCATGACCCCAGGTCTAATTTGAATACCAAAGGCCTCGAAGAGCACTATCAGGTAATTGAACACGGCCAACAAAAGGTCATGATATTTGTGACCAGTTGTTACAAATAAAAATCAAAGCAATTTGAGAAAGTGTTTGGAACGAGCTCTATGGGAGAGAAGACTGGAACCTCTCATTCAACTAAGAGGAAATCTAACAAAATGAGTCTTCTAGCCAAAATGAAATATTGAAACTAGCTATTTATACTTAATACAAAATTGAAGGCTTTCTATAAGTGACTATATTTGCAAGAATAAATAATGCTACTCAAGAAGTTTTCAAGGTGGGTCATGTCACACCTCCTTTTTCCGCACCCGCGGGAGCGCGAGGGAGTTTTTCCAATTAAAGGACAATCGAAACGGGATTTATTTATTTAGTCCAGAGTCGCCACTTGGGAAAATAATGGTGTTCCAAGTCACCGGTTTTAATCCCGAACCGAGGAAATTTATGACTTTGTATTACAGTCTGCGAAATTAGAAACCTGGATAATGAATTCTGTTAACCCGGGAGAAGGTGTTAGGCACTCCCGGATTCCATGGTTTTATCACGGTCGCTCAACTATAATTTTTTATTTCTATCTGATTTCTTTATATATTTTTTATTTATATGCTCTTATATTCCGCTTTTTAATTTTGGAAGAATTGCAACGTCACGAAAATACATTTCGAGTCACACCGCAACGAGTACGCCTGTGACTTTAATATATTTCAGTTTCGCCGAGAGTAAGATTTGGGTCACATAAATGCGCACCCGTACTTGAGAATGTATATTAAAATTGTGCCTAAGATATTTACATCTTAATACTTTGAGAAAGATTGTAAAATTAGCTGAATGGTCCGTCCGAGTCTAAAGATTGTATAATAATTATTTGAGGGCCCCGTGCTTTCTTGCCTTATAACGAGGCTCATCTCATTTCATCTTTTAAGGTCAAACCTATGGTGTGCTATTTTTTATATTACTTTTATCCCCTATTTAATATAACTATGAATGTTGTTCAATTATATATTCCATTCACATCCAGGCCATTATGTATTTTGGGTCTGGAAATCGTATCCAACACAAGGGAAATGCACCGAAGTGCATAGGGCTATTCAAAGCACAATTCGTATTTATACATTTGTCTCTAAAAAAACAAAATAAAAAGTCCTAAATAATTTGTTATTGGGCTGAGGTAAACCAGGCATTGGCCTAGGTCCAAATGTGAAGGAAATGAACTCTACACCTCGGCCCGTGCAGCAAATGGCCTGAGGCCCCAATGCCTGGGAATAGGTTGTTATATCCTTGACTCTTTAAACTCAATTGAACCACAATTTAATTAAACAAAGGTTTGCTGGAATTACTTCAAATTACTCTTGATGTGTTCTAACAGTTGGCAATCACGGAAAAATAATACTCACACACTTGAACTACTGAAGCAATGATCCCTCACTAATTCTAACTGGACTAAATTCGAATAGGTTAACTAACTCAAGTCAATCCAATTAATGATGCATAATTCAACTCAAGTAAACTATTCATTTGAACCATTAACCTAAAGTTATTAACACTTACATATTAACGAAGATATGAATTGCTGCAGCACAACACAAGTTAAGTTTGAAATTAAACTAGATTTCAAAATCAAACCCAAATCCAAATGTTTCTGATTCTTCTTTTAAAAACCCGAATAACTCTAAGAAAAATAGGTACTAGCTTTGTGAAAACTATAACTAGATGATTCCAAGTTTAAATAATCCAAAACAAACAATGAAATGCATATGAAGGCCAACTGAGATTCTTCATCACACTAGTAACCCAACCTCAACTAAATTAAACTACTAATAGCTACTGAGTTTTCACGTTTCCAGGAGCACGTCTAATTATTTAAACAATCTACTAATTAACAGTCCTAATTATACAAATCATGTAAAACTAAATTAAAGTACTACATAGAAATCAACCTGTGTCTAAGCATTGACAAGCAATCAATCCTAATGAGTACATCATCAGGCAACCAAGTCGTGAATGAATTTTATTTCGACTTCGACTCAAAGTTACATCAATTGAAGGTGTGTACTTGGCAATTACAATGAAGGGAAATTAGTTGCAGCAGCAGAAGACACAACATCAACAGCAGCAACAGGACAGAACAGCAAGAACAACCAACAGCAAACACTCAACAAACCAGCAGTAGCAAAACACAACAACAGCAGTAGCCAAAACACAGCAACAGCAGTAACACACGACCCACAGCAACAACAACAAGGATGAATGCAAGAAACAACCCAAACTCTGACCCTCCCTCAATGGAACAGTAACACTCCTTCTCTATTTCAGAATGCCACCCAAATGTCTACGTGTGTGTGTATCTCTGAGTGTATCCGTTTGTATCCAATGTTCTGAGTGTGTGTTTTTCTGCTTTTCAGTGAGTCTTTGTGTATGTATGTGTGTGTGTATCCCTCTCACCCTCTCTACTCTTAGATTTGATACCAAAATATCTATCTCTATGCCCAAAAGAGTCTGCCTATCTCTATCTGTTGGTTTTTCGAATGCCCTCCAATGTTCTCTCTCACTGTGTCCCTGTCTAAGGTCTCTGTATGTATCTATATATATGTTTCAGAATTGTATCTCTCCAAAATCCAGTCCCCTCTAATCTCCCTATCACTCTATACTTATAGTTAAACCTCCTCCACCCTGGATGGCCAGAAAAACTCCACTCAAAACCCTTGCCCATCCCTGCTTCTGTCCAAATCACATTGCTCCCTGAACTCCCCACTATCCAGTGTCCAGGTATGGGCTATAACATTAAGAATGTTGGTGGCAGGGCACTAGTGGGATACCTTGTTGTACATCAGGTTCCACTAGCCCCTCTTATGGGCAGGTGATTAAACAACTAACCTTAATCAAATCCTAACCACTGTATCCAATTAACTCCTAATGCAGAATTCAAGCAAACAACAAGCCCTATACTTGTGAATTGCATACGGGCAGACAAGGTAATGAACAATCATACAAACAAGTTAACTTGTTGACGACGTTAAATAAACTATACATACAAAGTAATTAGCATTGAATTAAAACAGATAGAGATGGGAATCGACCGAATAAAAGGTCTATTGGAGATGAAAAAGAAACAAAACAGAAAACTAAAAGAAAAAGCAAAAGGATAAAATTCACATGATTAACAAACGAAATATGAAGAAATAAAAGAAGAAATACCATGTAAGAAAAAACTCCGCACTTGAATGGACCCCGGACCCATCTTGGATTCAATTCGAACTTGGACTCTTCGTTTTTTAGGCCAATGGACCTTAATTGAGATGTTTTCAACAATGAACGGTTCGGGCTTGATTCGAACTAAAACAAGGGTGTTTATGGTGCGAGGGAGGTCAGGAGACGACGGGGTGTGAGTTTGGGCTCGATTGGAGTGGATGTTCAAATTCCGGCGAGTTTCAAACGAATATTCGAAGCGTTCAGGCCATATTCGAGCCTAACGATTGGTAGATCCGTGTAGAGGGGGTTTAGGGGGTTTTATGGTGTAAACTTGGGAGCCATTGGCCTACCGGAACAGCCGTGAGGCGATTTCCGGCAGGCGGCGCACGGTGGTGGACGGCGGGGTTTTTTGTGTGTCTCTTGAGAGACGAACGGTTTTTGGCGAAAATGGGAAATGAGCTGGGGCATAAGGGTTAGGGTATCTGAGACATAGATTGATTCATTTCGGCCGTTGGATGATGAGAATCCAACGGCCAGGATCAAACAATGGGGCGATTAATGTGATCCATCAGATCAACGCTGATCGACGGCTTGGATCCCTTTACTTAAAACAGAACGATGTCGTTTGGTCTTAGTAAGAGTGGGTCGAACCGGGTGAGATGGTATTGATTGGATTGGGTAAGGGTTTTGGGCTGGTTGTTTTGTTTGGGTTCCGGATTTAGGGGCCCAAGTCCTTTTTCTTTTCCTTCTTTATAATCAACACAAAATTCTAATTAATTTGTAACCATTAAAATAAAACTATAGGGATATTAATACTTAACAACAATCAATACACAATTAACAAATAAACATAAAATCATATAACGACAACAAAAATAGAATGAAAATATGTATATTATTATATATTTTTGATTTTTCCATTTCGTAAAATAAGTAATTTACCAATCAACTCAAAAATTTTATAATTAAGCTTTAAATGCTATTACATATATTTTTTGTATTTTTATTAATTTAATCACATAAGCATGCGCACACAAATACAAATAACAAGAAAATTAATATCAAAACCCGCAAATATTGCAAACAACGCAAAACTCTTTTATTTTTGAATCTTTTAGGAGTAATTCGTGTGAGGCAAAAATCACGTGCTCACAGGTCAGATTTGATGTATTGGGCTGAGTCGTGTATTTGGGCCTCTACACCAAGAACCTAGGCTTCAAATTCACCCTCCCCCCTCCCCCCCTCCCCCCGTAAGCTGGAATGGGCCACCAGTCCAAGTTTGGAAAGAAAAGCAGTATGTAAAATATCTGACAAAAGCTTAGTAAAAATATCAGCTATTTGATCAGCAGAAGAAATAACATGCAAAGCAAAAAGCTAGAAGCAAGCTGCTCACGCAAAATGATTATCGATCTCAATATGCTTGGTACGCTCATAAAACACCAGATTTTTAGCAATGCGGATGGCAGAGTAATTATCACAAAATACAGAAATAAGGGATAAGGAAGATATCTCTGTGACGACCCAAAGGGTCATCACTTATTTTATTAATCATTTCGAGCTTCTGAGGCCTTGAAAACCTCATTCTATGTTGCCTCGATTTACGTGCACGATTCGGGCATGTGGACGGAAAGTTTTTGTGATAGAAAATATGAATTCTATGAGAATTTTAAAGAATTTTGATATTAATATTGGTATGGTTGACTTCAGTCAACATTCTTGGTAAACGGACCCGGACCCGAGATTGGATGGTCCCGAAAGGTCCGTAGGAAAATATGGGACTTGGACATGCGTCCGGAGTCGAATTCCGAGGCCTAGAGCCCAAGTTATGAATTTTTCTGTGAAATTGTTTTTGATGTAATTATTAAAGGAAAATGAATTAATTGACCTTGGTATCGGGCTCGTATTTTGGTTCCGACGCCCGGTACAAGTCTTAAATATTGTATATGTGCTTTCTGCAAAGTTTGGTGACATTCGGATGTCGTTTGATATGTTTTGGACCTTGAGTTCCAAGTTTGTAAGTTTTGAAAACCAAAAGTATGAAAATCATGAGCTTGAGGCTTGATTTGATGAAAACGATGTGATATTGGCGATGTGATCGCACGAACAAGTTCGTAATGTGTTTTTGATATTGTGTACATGTTTGGTTTGGAGGCCGGGGGGCTCGGGTAAAGATTTGATAGGCCGTTGGATCAAATTCTGAATTTTTGCACTGCTGGTTTTTCACCCAGCTGTTAGCTTCGCAATTGCGAAGCATTTCTCGCAATTGCGAAGGTGGCAGATCAAGGCAGGGTTCGCAAATGCGAACATTTGATCCCAAATGCGAAGGGCGTCCAAGACTGCTTGTGTTCACAAATGCGAACACAACCTCGCAAATGCGAGGCCTTCAGTGTAAAGCCAGGCTTCGCAAATGCGAAGCATTCTTCGCAAATGCGAAGGTCCCTTGAAGCCAGCCTTGTTCGCAAATGCGAACATTGTGTCGCAAATGCGAACACCCCAGCATTTTCCTTGGCTTCGCAAATACGAACAAAAGTTCGCAAATGCGAACCTTCCATCCTTAGCTTATTTTTTAAACTCCAGAAATTGGTCGGGGTTCGCAATTGCGAACCCATGTTCGCAAATGCGAACACAGAGACCTGTAAATCACGATTTCGAGCTTCATTTTTCACATTTCACAACCCAAAAACACCCATTGGCGATTTTTCACGAACTCCCTCTTCTTCAAAGCAATTGTAAGTCACTTTTTACTTAATTCTTTCAATTCCTAACAACATTAAACATGTTTTTCAATAGAAATCAAAGGTTTTCATGGTAGAATTTCTTGTTTTTGGTAGAATATAGGGTTTTCATGAATTGGGTAATTGGACCTCGAATTGAGGTCCGATTTTGAAACAAATCATATACTTGAACTCGTGGGGGAATGGGTAACCGGATTTTGGTCCGAACCCCGAGTTCCGACCATGTGGGCCCGGGGTCGAAATTCACTATTCCGGACAGAATGTTGTAAAAGTTGTAATTGGCCTTATGAATTAGTTTGTTGAGTAGTATAAATAATCTTAAATCAATTGTGTATAGATACGATTGGATTGGAGCCAAATTTGAAAGGAAAAGGCATTGCCACGGATTGAATTGTTCGTAAACATTCGAGGTAGGTGTTTGTTCTATCCTAGCTTGAGCGAATAGGATTATGTGCTATGTGTTATGTGATCGAGTGCGGTGTATGGGCTGTGGTGACGAGCATCCATACACCGGCGTCTAGTATGACCGTGAGTCATTGTTAATACTTATTGTGAGACATATTTGAAGATAAATTGTTGAACCATTGCCGGGTTGTAGAATTGTTATTGTTCTCCGTTGTCGGGACTTGTTATGAAGATGATTATTGATTGCCCTTGTTGGGACGGTTTATGAATTACTGTTTCTTTCTTTGCCCTTAACCGTGATTGTTATTTGGGTGAGGAAGAGTGATAATGCACGAAGGGTGATGCCGTGCCATGTTTTATTATTTATGCACGAAGGTTAATGTTGTGCCATATTTTATTGATTATGCACGAAGGTTAATGCCGTGTCATGTTTTATTGATTATGCACGAAGGTTAATGTCGTGCCATGTTGTTGCTTATGCACGAAGGATCATGTCGTGCCTTGTTATTGAACCATGTACGAAGGATCATGTCGTACCATGGATGTGAGGATGAGAGTAAAAGCACGAAGGGTGATGTCGTGCACTTTATTTACTTATTTTGTGAGGATGAGAGTAAAAGCACGAAGGGTGATGCCGTGCAACTACTTGCCATTCCTTGACTTGATATTACTCGTTTTTCCATTATACTTTGTTTTCCTTGTAAACTTATTAACTGTTATTAATTGTTGAGTTCTTTTGAGATATTCCTCATTGTGTTATTACTTGGTTATTTCTCATTATTTTGTGGTATACATATATATGGAACTGTACAGGTTTATGAGGGTGTCTGGTCCTAGGCTTGTCACTACTTCACCGAGATAGGCCAGGCACTTACCAGCACATGGGGTCGGTTGTGCTGATACTGCACTTCTGTGCATTTTTGCACAGGTCCAGGTTTCGATCAGGAGCAACAACAGTAAATCTTTGGCGTGGAAGTTGAACACTTTGAGACCGAGGTAGCTTGCAGGCGTCCGCAGGCCCGGCGTCTCTTCTTTTACTTATGTTATTAGCTGTAGTCTCTTTGTTCTGAGACAAACAGATTATGTTATATTTTTTTCAGACCTTTATGTATAGTATTCAGTAGTAGTTTGTGAGTTGGTGACTCCACGTCTTGGGTAGAGGATTTCAGTATAAGTTGCCTTAAAACTGCTTATTTCTATTTGTATAAAGTCTTCCGTACTTGTCTAATTAAGATTATGATTTTGGTTATTAATTTGAGTATGAAGTATTGTTGAACAAGATAGTGTGAATAAAGAGGCTTACATAGCTACCATGAGTAGGCGCCATCACGATCCCGATGTTGGGGAAAAATTCGGGTCGTGACAAGTTGGTATCAGAGCTCTAGGTTACATAGGTCTCACCACTCACGAACAAGCTTAGTAGAGTTTGAGAGGTAGGTACGGAGACGTCCGTACTTGTCCTCCAGAGTCTATTGAGTTAGGAAAGAGTCTCTCATTTGTTCTTTCTTGTCGTGCGACTTGTTCCTCAAATACTGATTGAATTTCTATTCTGTCCTTTCGCAGATGGTAAGGACACGTGCTTCTTCGTCCGCCGACCAGCAGCCCGAGCCCCAGGCAGCTCCCGTGATGGGCAGGGGCCGAGGCCGTATCGGAGGCCGTGGTAGGGGCAGAGCTCAGCCCCAGGCAGCTATTCCAGAGGTGGAGCCCCATGTTGAGGTGGGTGAGGAGGTTCCAGCCCCAGCAGCTCTAGTGGGCCCAGCTCAGGTCCCAAGGGAGGCCTTATTTACCCCGGATCTTTGGGAGGCTCTGGTCAGAATAGCGGGTTTTATGGACGGTGTTGCCAGAGCAGGCTTATTACCAGCTACACCAGCCGCTTCTCAGGCTGGACGAGGGGTCCAGACTCCTTTGCACGCACTCCAAAGCCAGTAGCTCCCCAGCCTCAGACACTAGTGGTTCAGCCAGCTGTGGCCACTCAGTCAGGTACCACAGCTCAGGGCGGAGATGGAGCAGCCATGACTTCTGATTCTCTATGGAGACTTGATCGGTTCTCCAAGATATTTACCACTACTTTCAGTGGTGCCACATCAGAGGATCCTCAGGACTTCTTATTCAGTTGCCACGAGATTCTCGAGACTATGGGAATAGTGGAATCCAATGGAGTTGACTTCTGCACATTCAGGCTTTCAGGATCCGCCAAGACTTGGTGGAGAGGATTATTGCTTGACTCGACCAGCAGGGTCCCCAGCTCTATCATGGGATCAGTTTGCAGAGCTATTTCTGGAGAAGTTTCTCCTTGCTACTCAGCGGGATGCACTTCGGAGGCAGTTTGAGCGCCTCCATCAGGGCACTATGACAGTTACACAGTATGAGACGAGATTTGTCGATTTGGCTCATCATGCAGTGGTGATACTTCCCACGGAGCGGGAGAGGGTCCGCAGGTTTATAGATGGGCTTAATCAGCCAATTAGACTTCAGATGGCGATGGGAGTGGGGAGTGATATTTCATTTCAGGAGGCAGCCAATGCAGCACGTAGGTTTGAGATGGCTCTTTCTCGGGAAAGTGGTTATTCTTCAGACAAGATGCCTCGTCATTCAGGCAGGTTTAGTGGTTCTTCTTCTGGTGGCAGAGAATCTTTTGACAGGGGCTAGTCTTCCAGGCCTTTCCATTCCGCCCTTCAGGCTTTACATGGTGGACCAGGTGATCGTGGGTTTCGTGGGCAGTATTCAGATCAGCCTCCTATTAATGCTCAGCCTCTTCAGAGTGTTCGTGGAGGCCATTCAGGTCGTCAGGGCCAGCAGCCCTATCAGTCTAAGAGTTGCTACGGTTGTGGTGACCCAGGTCATTTTATCAGGAACTGCCCTCGAGCAACGGGCAACTCTCAGCAGCGGGGTCCTCGTCCTATGATTCAGGCCCCAGCTGACCCTCAGCCTGCCCAGCCAGCCAGAGGCGGGGGTAGAGATTATAGAGGTGGAGGTTGAGACCGTAGAGGTGGAGACCGTCCAGCCAGAGGTAGAGGTCAGTCAGTTGATGGTCGTCCTAGAGATGCAGCTCAGAGGGGAGGTGCAGATCCCCGATTCTATGCTTTACCAGCCAGGCCAGAGGCAAATGCATCAGATGCCGTGATTACAGGTACCATTCTTGTGTGTGGCAGAGGTGCTTCAGTATTATTTGACCTTGGATCTACATATTCATACGTGTCTTCCTACTTTGCACCGTATTTGGCCGTGCCCAGCTATGCTCTGGATATTCCAGTTTATGTGTCTACACCGGTGGGTGACTCCATTATAGTCGACCGAGTGCATCGTTCGTGTGTAGTTATATTTGGGGGTCTTGAGACCCGTGTTGATCTGTTGCTTTTGGACATGGTGGATTTTGATGTCATATTGGGGATGGACTGGTTGTCCCCATACCATGCTATTCTAGATTGTCATACTAAGACTGTGACCTTGGCCTTGCAAGAATCACCCCGACTAGAGTGGAAATGTACCTCAAGCCACTCCGTTCGCACTGTTATTTCCTATGTTAAGGCTCGACGCATGGTCGAGAAGGGGTGTCTAACTTATCTAGCTAATGCTCGTGATTCCAGCGCAGAGGTTCCTTCCATTGAGTCAGTCCCTATTGTACGGGAGTTTCCCGAGGTTTTTCCTTCAGACCTGCCGGGCATGCCACCCGACAGGGATATTGATTTCTGTATTGATCTGGCACCGGGCACTCAGCCCATCTCTATTCCACCCTATCGTATGGCCCCGCCGAAATTAAAAGAATTGAAAGATCAGTTGCAAGACCTTCTTGAGAAGGGCTTTATCAGGCCCAGTGTTTCCCCCTGGGGAGCACCTGTATTATTTGTAAAGAAGAAAGATGGCTCGATGCGGATGTGTATTGATTACCGGCAATTGAACAAAGTGACAATAAAGAATAAGTATCCACCGCCGAGGATTGATGATTTGTTTGACCAGCTCCAGGGAGCGAGCGTATTCTCAAAGATAGACTTGAGGTCAGGCTACTATCAGCTGAAGATCAGGGCGGCTGACATTCCCAAGACAGCCTTTCGCACTAGATATGGGCATTATGAGTTCTTGGTCATGTCCTTCGGATTGACCAATGCCCCAACAGCATTCATGGAGTTGATGAATCGGGTATTCGGGCCTTACTTAGATCTGTTCGTGATAGTCTTTATAGATGACATCCCGGTATACTCCCGCAGCCAGGAAGAGCATGAGCAAGCACCTCAGAGTGGTTCTTCAGACTCTGAAAGATAACCAACTATACGCCAAATTTTTGAAATGTGAGTTCGGCTGAGTTCACTAGCATTTCGGGTCACATTGTATCGGTGGAAGGTATTCGGGTGGACCCAAGAAGATCGAGGCAGTCCGGAATTGGCGTGACCAGCTTCAGCGATCGAGATCCGGAGTTTCTCGGGATTGGCAAGTTACTACCGTCGATTTGTGAGGGGTTTCTTTCATTGCAGCCCCGATGACCGAGTTGACCCAGAAGGGTGCCCGGTTCCAGTGGTCAGAGGAGTGTGAGGCGAGCTTTCGAAGCTCAAGACAGCCTTGACCACCGCACGAGTGTTGATACTACCTACGGGTGTAGGGCCTTATACAGTGTATTGTGACGCATCTCGTACAAGGCTTGGAGCGGTATTGATGCAGGATGGTAAGGTTATCGCTTATGCTTCGAGACATCTAAAAATACATGAGAATAATTATCCAATTCATGATCTTGAGTTAGCAAGCAGTGGTTCATGCCTTAAAGATCCGGAGGCATTATCTATACGGTGTGACATGCGAGGTCTACACCGATCACAAAAGCCTACGATACTTGTTCGAGCAAAAGGAGCTAAATCTACGACAGCTGAGATGGTTAGAGTTGCTAAAAAACTATGATGTTACTATCTTATATCACCCGGTAAGGCCAATGTGGTGGTCGATGCATTGAGTAGAAAGTCCGCCAAGCATGGGTAGTCTTGCATACATTCCGGTCATTCAGAGACCATTAGCTCTAGTATGTCCAGTGCCTTAGCCAACCGGTTCGCGAGATTAGACATTTCCGAGCCTAACAGGGTGTTAGCCCGCACGGTCGCTCGTTCTTCTCTATTAGAGCGTATCCGTGAGAGGCAACTTGATGATCCTCATTTGCGTGATTTGAGAGATACAGTACAGCGGGGGGGTGCCACAAAGGTAAATCTAGATGATGATGGGGTATCGAGATTGCAGGGTCGAGTTTGTGTGCCCAATGTCGAAGGGATTCGAGAGTCGATCTTAGCGGAGGCCCACAGCTCGCGGTATTCTATTCACCCGGGTGTCGCGAAAGATGTACCAGGACTTACGGCAGCACTATCGGTGGCGCAGAATGAAGAAAGATATCGTTGGGTATGTTGCTCGGTGTCTAAATTGTCAGCAGGTGAAATATGAGCACCAGAGACCTGGTGGTGTATTCCAAAGGATTGAAATTCCCGAGTGGAAACGGGAGCGGATCACTATGGATTTCGTTACTGGACTTCCTTTGACTCGGAGGAAATTTGATGCTATTTGGGTCATTGTTGATAGGCTGACCAAGTCAGCACACTTTATTCCAGTATCTGTCTCCTACTCGTCGGAGAGGTTAGCGGAGATTTACATTAGGGAGATTGTTCGTCTTCATGGGGTGCCAGTATCTATTATCTCTGATCGGGGTACCCAGTTTACCTCGCGGTTCTGGAGAGCGGTCCAGTAGGAATTAGGTACCCGGGTTCAGTTGAGTACAGCATTTCATCCTCAGACGGATGGCCAGTCCGAGAGAACTATTCAGATTCTAAAGGACATGCTTCGAGCCCGTGTTATTGATTTCGGAGGCTCGTGGGACCAGTTTCTGCCATTAGCGGAGTTCGCCTACAACAACAGCTACCAGTCTAGCATCCGGATGGCTCCGTATGAGGCGTTGTATGGTAGGCGATGTCGATCACCAGTTGGACGGTTTGAACCGGGAGAGGCTCGGTTGTTAGGTACAGACTTAGTTCAGGAGGCCTTGGATAAGGTCAAGACTATTCGAGAGAGATTGCGTTCAGCTCAGTCCAGGCAGAAGACTTATGCGGATCGTAAGGTTCGAGATGTAGATTTCATGGTCGGTGAACGAGTATTGCTCCGAGTGTCGCCTATGAAGGGCGTGATGAGGTTCGGGAAGAAGGGCAAGCTCAGCCCTAGGTATATTGGTCCATTTGAGATTCTAGACAGAGTGGGAGGGGTGGCTTACAGATTAGCTTTGCCGCCTAGCTTATCAGCCGTGCACCCAGTTTTTCACGTATCTATGCTTCGGAGATACCACGGCGATCCCACACATGTATTAGACTTCAGCACTGTCTAATTGGACAATGATCTATCTTACGAGGAGGAGCCGGTGGCCATTCTAGACCGGCAGGTTCGACAGTTGAGGTCGAAGAGTTATCCTTCTGTGCGTGTTCAGTGGAGAGGTCAGCCTCCTGAGGCATCGACCTGGGAATCCGAGTCTGATATGCGGAGCCGCTACCCACATTTGTTTACTGACTCCGGTACTTCTTTCTCTTGTCCGTTCGAGGACGAACGGTTGTTTTAGAGGTGGAGATTGTGACGACCCAAAGGGTCATCACTTATTTTATTAATTATTTCGAGCATCTGAGGCCTTGAAAACCTCATTCTATGTTGCCTCGATTTACGTGCACGACCCGGGCATGTGGCCGGAAAGTTTTTGTGATAGAAAATATTAATTCTATGAGAAATTTGAAGAATTTTGATATTAATATTGATATGGTTTACTTCGGTCAACATTCTTGGTAAACGGACCCGAACCCGAGATTGGATGGTCTCGAAAGGTCCGTAGGAAAATATGGGACTTGGACATGCGTCCGGAGTCGAATTCTCAGGTCTAGAGCCCAAGTTATGAATTTTTCTATGAAATTGTTTTTGATGTAATTGTTAAAGGAAAATGAATTAATTGACCTTGGTATCAGGCTCGTATTTTGGTTCTGATGCCCGGTACAAGTCTTAAATATTATATATGTGCTTTCTGCAAACTTTGGTGACATTCGGTTGTCGTTTGATATGTTTTGGACCTTGAGTTCCAAGTTTGTAAGTTTTGAAAACCAAAAGTATGAAAATCATGAACTTGGGGCTTGATTTGATGAAAACGATGTGATATTGGCGATGTGATCGCACGAACAAGTTCGTAATGTGTTTTTGATGTTGTGTACATGTTTGGTTTGGAGCCCGGGGGGCTCGGGTAAAGATTTGATAGGCCGTTGGATCAAATTCTGAATTTTTGCACTGTTGGTTTTTCACCTAGCTGTTGGCTTCGCAATTGCGAAGCATTTCTCGCAATTGCGAAGGTGGCAGATCAAGGCAGGATTCGCAAATGCGAACCCTTGATCGCAAATGCGAAGGGCGTCCAAGACTGCTTGGGTTCGCAAATGCGAACACAACCTCGCAAATGCGAGGCCTTCAGTGTTAAGCCAGGCTTCGCAAATGTGAAGCATTCTTCGCAAATGCGAAGGTCTCTTGAAGCGAGCCTTGTTCGCAAATGCGAACATTGTGTCGCAAATGCGAACACCCCAGCATTTACCTTGGCTTCGCAAATGCGAACAAAAGTTTGCAAATGCGAACTTTCCATCCTTAGCTTATTTTTCAAACTCCAGAAATTGGTCGGGGTTCGCAATTGCGGACCCATGTTCGCAAATGCGAACATAGAGACCTCTAAATCACGATTTCCAGCTTCATTTTTCATATTTCACAACCCAAAAACACCCATTTGCGATTTTTCACGAACTCCCTCTTCTTCAAAGCAGTTGTAAGTCACTTTTTACTTAATTCTTTCAATTCCTAACAACATTAAACATGTTTTTCAATAAAAATCAAAGGTTTTCATGGTAGAATTTCTTGTTTTTGGTAGAATATAGGGTTTTTCATGAATTGTGTAATTGGACCTCGAATTGAGGTCCGATTTTGAAACAAATCATATACTTGAACTCGTGGGGAATGGGTAACCGGATTTTGGTCCGAACCCCGAGTTCCGACCATGTGGGCCCGGGGTCGAAATTCACTATTCCGGGCAGAATGTTGTAAAAGTTGTAATTGGCCTTATGAATTATTTTGTTGAGTAGTATTGATGATATTAAATCAATTGTGTATAGATACGATTGGATTGGAGCCAAATTTAAAAGGAAAAGGCATTGCCACGGATTGAATTGTTCGTAAACATTTGAGGTAAGTATTTGTTCTATCCTAGCTTGAGGGAATAGGATTATGTGCTATGTGTTATGTGATCGAGTGCGGTGTATGGATTGTGGTGACGAGCATCCATACACTGGCGTCTAGTATGACCGTGAGTCATTGTTAATACTTATTGTGAGACATATTTGAAGATAAATTGTTGAACCCTTGCCGGGACCTTGTTGTATTGTTGATGTTGTTCCCTTGCCAGGATATTGTTATGATTATTATTTACCTTGCCGGGATGGTACATATTACTTGTTTCATTCTTTTGCCCTTAACTGTGATTGTTATTTCGGCGAGGAAGAGTGATAATGCACGAAGGGTGATGCCATGCCATTTTTACTTATGTTCGCACGAAGGATCATTCCGTGCCTTGTTTTACTGTTTATGCACGAAGGAACATGCCGTGCCATTTTTATTGATTATGCATGAAGGTTAATGTCGTGCCATGTTGTTGCTTATGCACGAAGGATCATGTCGTGCCTTGTTATTGAACCATGTACGAAGGATCATGTCGTACCATGGATGTGAGGATGAGAGTAAAATCACGAAGGGTGATGCCGTGCACTTTATTTACTTATTTGGTGAGGATGAGACTAAAAGCACGAAGGGTGATGCCGTGCAACTACTCGCCATTCCTTGACTTGATATTACTCGTTTTTCCATTATACTTTATTTTCCTTGTGAACTTATTAACTGTTGTTAATTGTTGAGTTCTTTTGAGATATTCCTTATTGTGTTATTACTTGGTTATTTCTCGTTATTTTGTGATATACATATATATGGAACTGTACAGGTTTATGTGGGTGTCTGGTCCTAGGCTTGTCACTACTTTGCCGGGATAGGCCAGGCACTTACCAGCACATGGGGTCGGTTGTGCTGATACTGCACTTCTGTGCGTTTTTGCACAAGTCCAGGTTTCGATCGGGAGAAGCAGCAGTAAATCTTTGGCGTGGAAGTTGAACACTTTGAGACCGAGGTAGCTTGCAGGCGTCCGCAGACCCGGCGTCTCTTCTTTTACTTATGTTATTAGCTGTAGTCTCTTTGTTCCGAGACAAATAGATTATGTTATATTTATTTCAGACCTTTATATGTAGTATTCAGTAGTAGTTTGTGAGTTGGTGACTCCACGTCTTGGGTAGAGGATTTCAGTATAAGTTGCCTTAAAACTACTTATTTCTATTTGTATAAAGTCTTCCGTACTTGTGTAACTAAGATTATGATTTTGGTTATTAATTTGAGTATGAAGTATTGTTGAACAGGATAGTGTGAATAAAGAGGCTTGCCTAGCTACCATGAGTAGGCGCCATCACGATCCCGATGTTGGGGGTAAATCCGGGTCGTGACAATCTCAAACTCATTTAGGAGCCCAACCATCCAAACAATTTCAGCAACAACCTGACACAAGGCCCTATACTCAGCCTCAACTGAAGAAAGAGCAATAGTAGCATGTTTCTTGGACTTCCAGGAGATAGGATAGCCCCTTAATAATAATAGATAGCCACTCACAAAACTCCGTGATATGGAACAACTTGCCCAATCGAAATCACAAAACCTAACCAAATTAAAAGTAGATGAATTGTTAAAGAGAAAACCCAAGTGAGAAGTGCCCACTAAGTATCTCAACACAAGCAGTGCCGCATTCAAATGAGAAACCCTAAGTTGTGACATGAATTTGCTAAGATGTTGAACTTAAAAAAAATATTAAGCTTAGTGGAAATTAAGCTTACCAATTAACCTCATATTGGTAGAAGGATTAGGAAGAAGCTCATAATAATCAACAGACAACTTGGAGTGAGCATCCAAAGAAGAACTCATAGGACTAACATGTAGACAATTGAACTTTGAAAGTAAGTCTCACAAAAACTTATGTTGGGTTACAAATAGACCCTGATGATGTTTAATGATCTGAAGACCCAAAAAATAATTTGTTTCACCCAAATCCTTAATCCGGAACTGATTATCCCAAAAAGACTTCAAAGCGGTGATTTCACTCAAATCATCACCGGTTAGAAGAATGTCCTCCACATAAATGAAAAAATAGTAATAGAAGTAACTGACAACTTAGAGAACACGGAATAATCATTTTTACTTGGAGTATATCCCTTATATTGGAGAGCAGCAGAGAGCTTAGCATACCATGCCTTGATGCTTGTCTAAGTCCATAAAGGGATTTATTGAGCTTTCAATCTAAAGGCACAAAAGAGTCACTAGAAAGAACTTGCAAACCAAGAGAAACTTTCATATACACCTCCTCATCTAAATTACCGTGCAAAATTATATTATTGACATCTAGTTGGAAAATAGGCCAATTGTTCTTAACAAAAATAGTCAATAGACATTTAATGGTGGTAAGTTTAACAACAGGAGAAAATATTTTAGTGGAATCCACCCCCTCTTGTTGAGTGTCCCCCTTTATAACCAGTCTAGCTTTGTATCTTTTCACACTCCCATCTGCCCTTTGTTTAATTTTATAGACCCATTTGGAAGAAATTGCCTTCTTACTAGGATGCAAAGGAACAATGGTCTAGGTGTTATTGGCCTCTAAGGCCTGAAATTCTTTTACCATGGCATCCTGCCAAGTAGGATTGAACACTGCTTGATGGTAAAACTGAGGTTCAAGCAAGCAACTTTCAGATAAAGGCTGGCAATCCTTAGAAATAGAGACATTTGAGCAAACATAATGGAGTTTTATATTGTAACAAAGGGGGAGGAAACCTATTAATCAAGGAATTGGCAATGAGTATCCACTCCCCCAGTACTTGAGTGGTAGTTTAGACTCATAAAAAAGATCTAGCAGTTTCTAGCAAGTGTTTATGTTTCCTCTCCACAACTCTATTCTGCTGAGGAGTATGTGGACAAGAAGTCTAGTAGAGAATGCCTTGTGCTGAAAAGAATGAAACGGCTTCAGTACTTGATCCTAGTTCAAAGGCATTATCAGATTTAAGTGTTTGAATGGAGGAGTGAAATTGGTTTTGAACCAAAAAAATGAAGGATTTCAAAAAGGGGAAAACATTTGATTTGGTGGAGAGTAAATGAGTCCAAGTGGCTCTAGAAAATCATCCACGAAGATCAAAAAGTATTTAAAACCATTATAAGTTTGCGTGTGGTATGAACCCCATAAATTCACATGAACAAGTTGAAAAGGAGCATTGGTTTTAATAGAGTTATCAGGAAAAGAAAGTCTTTGCTGCCTAGACATGAGATAAACATCACAGATAAAATGTCGTTTCTTGTAAAGTTTATCCTGAATGTGAGCAATTGACTTCATTTTATGAAAAGGCATGTGACCAAGCCTCAAATTCCAAGCTATATCAAAATCAAAAGCAGAATCAAGAGAATGTACACAATTGGAAACATTTTTATTGACTTCAATGGTATTTACAATGTTATCATGACAAACTTTAGGTGGAAAACAAGAAAAATTGGCAGAAACAACATCATCACAAACTTTAGATGGAAAACAAGCAGAATTGGCTGAAACAACATTAGTGACTAAATGAGTAGAAACAGAGGATAATGTTGAAGGGAAAAACTCAGGCTGAAATAGATACAACCCATTCAAGATTTTACCAAGAACCAATGGCCTCTTCAATGAAAGGTCATGTAAGATAGAATCATAAGCAGAAAAAAGAATTGTACAACTTAGTTGTAACAAAAGCTAATGCAATGATATCAAATTGTACTGAAATAAAGGTACAAGTAGAACATTTAGCAAGAGTAGGATAGTTGTCATACGAAAAGAACCTGAACAAGTTACTTTAATTCTATAACCATTGGGAAGTATGACTAAGTAAGGAACAACAAGAGGTTTTATGTCAATTAGAAGAGATTTTTAGGGAGTCATATGATTAGTCGCTCCTGAATCTATTATCCAAGGATTACTAACTACTCTAGAAAGATTGCAAGCAAAAACATGATAAGTTCTAGTATCAACATAAGGAAGCAAACCTGCAAAGTTGGCAGATGCATAAATGGTGGTGTCCGAAGAGATCTTAGACTGGTAGAACAAGCTCATCAAATGTTCGTACTGCTCCTTTGTGAAACCATGTCTTTTGGAATGAGATTGTTCATAGCGATTATTATAGGAAAGAGTATCTGGTTGTCCAATATCATGACCCGCACTATGAGATTATGAAACATGAGCATAGGCAACATGTTTTCTAAATTTGTTAGGTTGCGGAACACCAGGCTAACCATGTAATTTGTAATATTTTCCAATACCATGTCTTGGTTTCTTACAGTAGTTGCACACTACAGTAGAACTTTTAGAATCAAAATTGACTTTCTGAGGATATGACTTATGCACACCAGTAGTAGAGGGACCAACTAAAGGTTTCTGAACTCCAGTGAAGAATGAAGTAGATTCAGAAGAGAAGGAAGAAGGTGCAACTAAGCTTTACACTGACTCTCATCATTTAACAACATGGAATTTGCAGTGTCAATGACGGGCAAAGGTTTCATTGCCAGAATATTCCTCTTAATCGTGGTATATGTGTCGTTAAGACCCATTAGAGACTGATGAAGTTTTTGACCCTCCTCTAGTTTTGGAAAGACTCATTGCATCAACACATACAATCAGGATAAATGATTGAATATGGTAATTCATCCCATAGCTTCTTAATCCTACAAAAGTAACCAGCAATGTTAGAATTTCCTTGAGAAATTGAAGACAGGCCTAGCGTATCTGATAGACTTTAGAGATATTGGGATGCCCATATCGCTTCTCTATATCCCTCCACAACTTGAAAGTCAATTTTGTAACATAACACTCTCCCTGATCTCAACTTCCAAACTATTCATAATTCAAGCAATTACCATATCGTTTCAATGACACCAAGCTTCGAACAATGGCGAATTTGAATTAGGCTTAATGATGGTTCCATTGATTATTACTAGCTTATTTTTGCAGGACAAACCAATCAACTTTCCCCTTCTCCAGCTGCCATATCCACCCCGTTAAATCTATCAGCCACAGTAACAGTCCTAGGATTATCGGTGGGATAAAGGTACAACAGATGTGACGATTCAACAGAGGTAGAATCAGAAGCTATAGCATGAGTGGAAGAAGTAGTAGAAGCAGATGTGGTATCCGGTGGTGCCATGATACAGTTATAAAAAAACGAGGGTTTAGAATTGAAAGGAAATAGAACTTCACAAAGAAAGCCAGCCAAACAAAATACAGATGAATGTAATATCAACTCTCTTTACTAAATCGAAGAATCAAGAGTAGAAAGAACCTTCAAAGACGTCAATTTCGAATAACATTGCTGGAACTGTCAAAACCGCCACCGATAAGAAAAGTCAAAATTGACCGTAATGTTAGCACCAGACTGAGGTCGAATCTCTGATCTACCCAAATCCGAGCTCTGATACCATGCTACAAGTCAAAATCAAAGCAATTTGAGAAAGTGTTTTGAATGAGCTCTACGAGAGATAAGACTGGAACCTTCCATTAAACTGAGAGGAAATCTGATAAAATGAGTCTTCTAGCCAAAATGAAATGTTGAAACTAGCTATTTATACTTAATACAAAATTGAAGACTACCTTTATAAAGTGACTATATTTGCAAAAATAAATAATGCTACTGAAGAAGTCTTCAAGGTGGGTCAGATTTGATATATTGGGCAGAGTCGTGTATTTGGGCCTCTGTACCAAGAACCCGGGCTTCAACACCAGCCGCATATCGCGTCGTGGATCTCGACATGTATCTGCTGGAATTCGGCGATTGGTAAAACTGAATATTTTTATCTTTTGTGGAAAAGGGGATTGGAGGGAGGGGGTGATTATTAATTAACCATACTGTAACGCGCATATCAAGGCGATATACTCTTATTTTCTCTTTTATTCAAAATTCTTACTTTTGTTCATCAATGATTTGTTATTGTAAGTCCGGGATCTAAGACAGATATTTCTTAAAGGCTGTTATTGAATTCCGAATCATCCCCTTTAAGTGGTTTGACAATTTATTAAGTCCCTTATCTGTTTCATTTAACACAATTTATCATTTGTATTGAATTAATCAACATATTCTTAAACCAAATACAAATTTAATTATTATCCCTTTTTTAGAGTAATCAATAATGTTTTAGTCCTATTCATGCATACGTGTTATGATATAAAATTTCTTTTAGCGAAAAAGTTGTACCTAACTTATGATTACGAAGTAGATAAAAGATCTTCCATCAACCAACACCTAGTCTCCTTGTCTATCCCCCTTTTTTGGCAAAACCATTTTTATGGCTAGGTTTTTTTTTTCGTTGACGGGATTAAAAACACACACACACACACACACACACACACACACATATATATATATATATATATATATATATATATATATATACTTATAGTACTTTACGGTCAATATAAGAGGAACTAGCAAAAAATGGATACAATGAATAGTAATTGTCTAACACTGCAGGAGTCTGATATTTCGAAAAGATTTAATTAATATTTTTATTAGATTTTAATATCAACTATTGATTTATATTTTATCAAATTAATATAATTTAATTTAATCACTAAATTTAAATAACTACCAGTGCAATTTTTTATTTTTATTTTTGTTTTCTCAACAATTCAAATGCGTCTATTACCTGACAAGAGTTCTACTCCTCAATCCTCATATGGTAGACGGGAGAAAGCGATAAATCTGAATCCTAAGGAATCCCGGCATTTGAGTGCTTTAAAATCATTGACTCTATCAAAGTCAAACTACAAATTAATTGGATAATTATTAAATAACAATGTTTAGTGTAAAAAGTTATACATCTTACTTATTTATATTTAAATCTAAAAGTTTATCACTATAGTTATGTTAAATTGATGACTTGACAGTTAAGAAACACACTTGATTGATACCTGGGACCTAGATGATTTGGACTATAGAAACTGTTTCTTACTTTATAAAATACCGATTGCAATATACTCCCTCCGATCCAAAATAAGTGATTTTTTGGCTTTTTTTTGTGGTCCAGAATAAGTGATTTTTCGGATTTCAAAAATGACTTAGGGTGTGTTTGGTATGAAGGAAAATGTTTTCCATGGAAAATGTTTTCCTAGAAAATATTTTCATGGAAAATGAATGATTTTATCACTTATTTTCTCTTGTTTGGTTGGTAAATAGAAAATATTTTCCGGAAAATATTTTCTATATTTGGTTAGAGAGTAAAAAATAGTTTTTTTTAGAAAAATATTTTTAAAATCGCGTATTTTCGAACCGGTAAATTTATAATTTCTAAACCCGTAAACTTCCGAACTCATAATTTTGGAACTTGTAAAATATTGAGTATTTAAATGATAAATAATAAAATTAAAAACTGAAAAATATATTTTAATTTTTTTTCGGGGGGAGGGGAGGGGAGGGGCAGGGGCTGGGGCTGGGGGAGGGCAGTAAAACGAAAAAAAATAAAATTTAAATTACAAAAAAAAAGTAATTTTTTTGGGGGGGGGGGGGGGGGGGAGTGAGGGTGAGTGGTGCAAAAAAATAAGAAAATAGAAATTTAAAATTATAGAAAAAAAATTAAGGTAAATTTTTTTTTTGCGGGTGGGGTGGAGGGGTAGTAGGGTGGATGGTAACGGAAAAACTGAATTTTTTTATAAAATAATTATTTTTTGGAGAGGGGATGGGGTGGGTTGGTGAAGGTGAAAAAGGTTGAGAAGGAGTTTTGGAAAATATTTTCCCTTCTTTTGATAAGGAAAACATTTTCCTCCAATTGGAGGAAAATGAATTGATAAGGAAAATGTTTTCCAAAACATTTAAGCCAACCAAACATGAGAAAATTGAAAAACATTTTCCAGAAAATGTTTTCCTTCATACCAAACACACCCTTAATGATATTTTTCCTACATTGTCCTTGGAGTAAATAGTGTTGGAATATGTGTTAGGAGTGCTTATGTGAGATAGTAAGATTAAAATGATCAATTCTATTGCTAATTAATGCTAAATGGTGGACTCCATTAATATGTGTGAAAACATCCAAAAAATCACTTATTTTGGACAGGGGGGAATAGTTGATTAAATTCAGTCTCTTAAAAGGGGATTTTTTTTTTTACGTAAATCCATTTTAACTGAATTCAAAATAACATGACAAACATCTACTAATGATTTTATCACTTGAGTAATTAATAAATACGTATTTCATCTCAATATACAAAATAACTAGTTATAAACTCATATATTTAATTTGGTGTAAAATACCGAGTTTAATCAAAATTCTCAATATACACATAACTACAATAACTTTAAATACAGTTTTCTTCAAAATAGCTAAAGGACGATTTCACTAAACGTTCAAATCTGAATGGTGTATAAGAATATTCTAGCTATAGGCTTCCAGTTTAAAGGATTTTAGAGCAATAACATAACAACAACAAATTCAGTATACATAATTTCACTATTGAGGTATGAAAAATATAGTTTGTACAAAAATCTTATTCATAATTTCACTATTGAGGTATGAAGAATATAGTTTGTACAAAAACCTTATTCTTACCTGGAAAGGTAAAATTTTGTTTCTAATAAACCCTCGAAATAATTTTAATTAATAATTAGAACTTTTAAGCATAATATAGTTTGTGGAGGACCTCGAGTTGGTAGTAGCGATCAGAGGCGAATGCACCTAGGGGGAAGCGGTATCATCCGACACGCTTCGCAAGAAAAATTCATTAAATATATATAAATTATTGATATTAAAAATAAAGTATTTGTACTTAATTTAACTGATACTACTTTTAACCAACATCTCACTTGTTCTCCTGGTCAAGCGTTTTTGTACTTTGGGAACGGTTCTGGGTTAGAACTGGAGCCTGGTGCAACACAACAATAAATTTTCCCTTAACTTAGTTCCATCTTAAGTTGTCTTACTATATTTTTTTCTATCATATTTATTTTTGGGTGATGAAGTTGGTCGAAACCATTTGCAAAGGCAAATAATGATAAGAGTTTTAAGTAATTATTTGGTATTTTATATAAAAAAAAGTATTAAATATTATTTTTGGTAAGAATATTAAGAATATATTGCAAATTATAAAAGCTTGTCGAGGAGAATTGTAGTAATATATTAAGATTTATTTTTCTTTAAATGGATTTTAATTTTATTCTTTTAATTTGTATCATTATAGTAATTTATTTAATTATTTATTTCTCTAATATCGATGCCACTTAAAGAAAAATCATATGTACGCCCTCTGATGGCGATGCAATTAAATGTAACAACTAAGGGGTCTTTCTTTTCTTTTTTAAAAGAAAATCATGGAAACTTCCATTAAAGTGTTTTATTAAATTATGTTTTTACTTTTTATTAACGAGCCATTGGAATGATTGTGGTCCTCGATCTCGAAGATTCAAGTACGTATTACTTATTTAAGTACTTCTTTTTATAAGGACCACGTCACGTTCTGTATAAACTGACACGTGGATAAACCGGAAGCAAATGCTGCTCTGTGTTCACACTTCACAGTTTGAACAAATTATGGTTTAATTTTTTTTAGCCTTATGGAGATACTAACTTCATTCTAAATTGGTCCTTTTTTAGGAGGTACCATTATTATTATTTAAAAGAGAAAAAGAGAGAAGTAGTGGCCACACACGAATATTGAGATAGACGAAAAGATTTGACTATGTCGAGTATTAATTCTACTCCATTTGGCGAGTGTTCAATTTCCTTGTTAAAACATTTATGTCGCCATACTATGAGAAATATTATAATTTTATATTGACCTTTTGTGACTAATTCTATGCTATAATATACTCCTATATAGTAATACTATGCAAGATTATGCTTGTTCAGCTTGATGTAGTCAGTGATAAGTTTAATTATAGTATTATTTATTTCATAAATAAGGTCCATATTACCGAGTGAAGAAATATCTTTATGTCATTTTCCACTAGCTGGTGCAAATAACAGATACAATAAAGTAGTTTCATTTTGTTACTCTTGCAGCATGAACTAATTGGCGTTGAATTTGGATGAACTTAAAGTTGTCATCGAGTTTTTTAATTATTATTTTGCTTTTGTTATTATTTTTGTCTTCATTATTTTTAACATGACTTCCTTATTATTGTTTTTCTTATTCAAGCATACTTAAACTGCTTGTCTTGAGCTAAGAATCTATCAGAAACAATTTATCTCTATCTTTATAAATAGGGATAAGATCTACGTACACATTATTCTCCTCAAGCTCCATACATTGAGAATACGTTGAGTATGTTATTGTTAAAGTTATCGTCAAGTGATGGGGCATTATAATTTACGTAAACCATAGTCACTCGATCCATTTTAGCTGATCCCAACTTGACCAACCCGTCGAAACCTGTAGAAAGCACATTACTTCATTTTTCATTGGCAGAATAACCTCATAAGCACTTGTACTTGTTAGCGTTTGTCATCCCGGTCCCTATACTCAAAGAAGATTCATCCACACTTATAGTTGTTCAAAACCAATATTTTAAACCCCTCTCACCTCGCGTGTTCTTCAAATCTCTGACATGGATGACACATCAGTGGCCACGTCAAATTTTTTGTTACACGTCAATATTAATTTATTTTTTACATTATTTTTAATTTATTCATTTCCTTTTCTTTTATTTCACCATTTACTCCATCTTCCTCCTCCCTCACCATTTTTGTTCTTCATACCCAAATCTTAAAAATCTCCTAACTATCACTATGTGCGACCCCTCTTCGGCCATTCTTCACCTACAAAGCTTATTCACAACCAACATTCCACCATAGCGTCACCAATCAACCACCAAAAGCTAAACCGGTCATCAATAATGACCACCCGAAAGACCAACATCACCCAAAACTTTTTGAAATTTCACTACAAGAAAACTAAAAAATAGGTTCCACCGGCAATCTTCTTTCGCTATTTCTATTTCTTTTCTTTGCAAAGGCTATCTTCCAAAGTAGGGAATGGGGTGTGAGAAAAAAAAACTTTCCAAAAATTAATACAAATCTGGTAGTTGTTTTTGATCTATAACGACGAACGATGTCATTGTTTGGATGAAAATATGGTGGAAAGAATACCGTTGCTATGAGTTTTAGGTTAAAATGGGGGAAGATCGGCAAAGTGAAGAAGGGAGGGAGATAGATAAGGGGGGGGGGAGGGCTGTCTTGGTGAGCAACATAATGTAAAAGAAAGAGAAAACTTACTATTTTGTCTTGTCTTTCTTTTCTAATTTGATTTTTGAATTTTTTTTTTCTTTTTTTCTTATTTTAATCACAATTTTTTTAGGTTCACGCTCCTTATTTGCATGAAATACACGATTTTGTCCAGTTTAGCGATTAAGTTGCCACATAAACTTGGTCAATGGTCAGAAGGGGTTTAAAATATTACTTTTGAACTAGTAGAGGTGTCTAGATGAAACTTCATCAAATTTGGGGACCGGGATGACAAAGTGGCACAAGTATAAGTATCATTTAGGCTATTCTGCCTTTTTCATTTGACTGAAATTAAGTAGAAAAAATAATTAAATTCTTACAACAAAGAAGGTCAATAATATGAGGAAACCCTCCAGTTATAGATGGGAAAAAGAAGAGACAATAAAAACAACAGTTTAATATAGAAATTATAGTTGTTGCATCAACAACAAACAAACGTACAGGCCATGTTCACGACCCCGACGTTGTAAATTCAGATATGGATTGAGTGGAAATAATAATAGAATGATACAACATATAAATATGAGAATGATGCTCTTTTATTTCCTAGTTTATTTAGTAAAGAAAGGCATATTTATTTAAGGCTTATCAATTCTAAAAGTATAATTACTTGTACTATATTATCTTATACTAGTATTTGGTGTGACGCTTTTTATGCATAATTGATAATTCAAAAGATATTTGACTGTATATGTACTTGTGAATGAATTTGAGCATCTTGTTCAAAGCTAATTTGCGCAAATGAATGGAGCGGTTTAGGGACCAATATAAAGAGTTTAGAGATAGAGCCGCTACCATGACAAGGTACTATTCTATCATTAGAGCATTAGACTATCAATGTTTTTTTGTTTTTTTATTTGGGTAACTAACTTAATTTTATTGATTACCAAAGCAATCAGTTACAAATTCATAGCTAAACTAGGGTAAATTTTACAAATGGTCATATAACTATGATATTTTTTCACTAAAGTCATATAACTTTCTTTTCTCACACAAAAATCATAAAACTTTCACTTCTTTACTCAAAAAATCCTAGTGACCGGCAAAGACAATTCACCGGTCATTTTTTGAAAAATATTTTTTTTCATTTTTTACATTTTTTTGAAAAAACTGAAAATATTTTTTCTTTAAAATAAAAACTGAAAAAATAAGATAAAACTAAATGCTTTAAAAAAACTGGAAAAAAATACTTTTTTTTGTAAAAATTGAATTATTTTTTGTAACAACTGAAAAAAAAGACTTTACTAAATTAATGGACTATTGGTGCATTAGTTTAAAAAACGAAAAATATTTTGCAAAATAAATAAAGTCCAACAAAGATACATTTTCAAGAAATGCTAAATATTTTTTATTTTTTTAAACTAATGCACCAATAGCCCACTAATTTAGTAAAGTCTTATTCTTCTTCTTTTTTCAACTTTTACAAAAAATAATTCAATTTTTACAAAAAAATATTTTTTCAGTTTTTTTAAAGCATTACTTTTGTAAAAACTAGAGAAAATATTTTTAATAAAATATTTTCATTTTTTAAAAGCTGAAAAAAATATTTTCAACAAAATATTTTTATTTTTTGCAAACTAAATAAAGTCCAACAAAGATACATTTTCAAGAAATGCAAAATATTTTTCGTTTTTTAAACTAATGCAACAATAGTCCACTAATTTAGTAAAGTTTTTTTTTTAATTTTTACAAAAAAAATTCAATTTTTACAAAAAAAAAATGTTTTTCAGTTTTTTTAAAGCATTTCTTTTGTAAAAACTAGAAAAAATATTTTTAATAAAATATTTTTGTTTTTTAAAATCTGAAAAAAATATTTTCAACAAAATATTTTCATTTTTGAAAAATATTTTTTTTTCAGTTTTTTTAAAGCATTTAGTTTTATCTTACTTTTTCAGTTTTTATTTAAAAAAAATATTTTCAGTTTTTTCAAAAAAATGAAAAAAAATAAAAAAAAAAATATTTTTCAAAAAATAACCGGTGAATGGTCTTTGCCGGTCACTGGAATTTTTTGAGTAAAGAAGTGAAAGTTTTATGATTTTTGTGTGAGAAAAGAAAGTTATATGACTTTAGTAAAAAAATGTCATATATAGTTATATGACAAAGGTAGCTATCTCAATAGGAAAAAAACATAGCAAACTATCTACTTCCTACTTTGATCATATTAGAAGACATAAGAAATTGAGCTTTGATCCTAGGGGTGCCCGAACACAATAAATGCAAATGTTTCCATATTGTCTACTCCTTCATTCAAATATTCGTAAGTTCCTCTCAATCCAAATGTGGTGAATAGCCTCTGCATAGACAAGTTTGAAAATCAATACTTGTTGGGATTTCCCTTTTGAACACTTGATGACCCATTGACGGTAGTGTTTAACCAAAATATGATAATTCGGTCAAACTTAGAATGTAAGATAAGAAATTGTGTTACTGAAAATTAAGAGACCAAAAAGTATAATATGCTTTCGTTAATAAGAATAAACAGCAAAGAAAATTGTATTTCAATACGATGTAGGTAATAATTCATGTCCCTACAAATGATGAGACTTCCTCCTTTTATAGTTGATTCTAGGTAAAGGGATACCTAAGCTTTAATGTGATAATTATGAGTAATAAATATCATTAAATAAGCCGTTACACAATCATTCCTATTAAATACCATTTTCTCAACGTATCAGGTATTTTAATACTTGAATGTGGACTCTTTTTCGTCTTCAGATCCATATCTTAAATGCTTTTTGATCCGTTGGCCTTAAATGTCTTGAATTGATACGAGATCCGTGTCTTCGATTTTCTCTCTCCGTATCTTTTGTCATCAAAATTGCATCCTGCTTCGCTTTAAACAAGTAGGGGACTTGTATCTCAATTGCGCCCCGTGCCTATTTTTTAGTTCTTCTTCTCGTGTCTTTCAATTAATTATTATCCTTTGACCCTTTGACCGATCCACGTGTCATGCCACATTATAAAAACTTTTTCCCAAATACAGATAGTCCCCCAACTTTCCTTTTATTTATCAATTAAATAATTGGGAAGTGGAAGTGGTATTTTTGTCATAATCAATGCTAATGATAATAGTGACGTCTCAGTTGTCATGCTCTTTTAATGCTTCTTACACGTGTCATCCTCTGATTAGTTCTGCAACTCTACTTCCTTCTTTCTAGATTTCTTCAACCTTTCTTTTCACGAAGTGGTAGTTCCCTTTAATATAGTCTTTTCACCATTATACCTCTTAGTTCGTCAGTTGCTTTTCATATACCCTTTCGATTCCTTCTTCATCAGTTATCTTCTTCATCAAGTGATTTCTTGCTTCCTTTTACTTTTCCTTTGTTAAAATTCATCCAACAATGACATCTTCAAACCCTAACCCTAAAAAAGTTCCAATTCTTGACCAATTTCCTAATGCACCAACTCCGAGTAGGCATAGTAGAGACAAAGGGGGAAGGCTTCGAAGTTTAAGATCCACATGCGGATGCTCAACCGGTTCTGCTTCTCCTTCTCCGAGTACAAACATCAAAGGTTCTTCCTCTAAAACCCATTCTTCTAAAGGTAAAGAGATTTCTGACCCTTCTCAAGAACCCTTAGTTGAAGATATTGTACCAAATGATTTGTCTTTTGGGGGTGATAGAATGTCTCTTTAGAAGAAAGTTGAAAAATTAAAAAAAAAATGATGCTTACCCTTCTCTTATAACTGAGCTTTCAATCCCAACTATTAGGAAAGATTGTAATTGGAAAGAGAGTCTTCGCCTGTCAATTCCTGCTATGAATTAAACGATTTCTTCTTTTAGAAATGGGTACTCCTTCGTTTATACCTATCCTTTTACTTGGAGATTAAAGCCTGCCATAGACCAGTTATCCTTGATTTCTGTCGCTTCTTCAATATCTGCTTAGGTCAAGTTGGTCCTTTAGTATGGAGGACCGTGGCTTGTTTGAGATTTTTATCTACCAAAGCCAAAATCGACTTCACTTTTGCTCATCTTATTTATTTATACCATCCCAACCTGATGCGTCATGAGTTTTTCACCTTAACTGCGAGAAGTAAAAAAGTTTTGGTAAACCTTGATGATGTCAATGACTGTGGGTGGTATCTTCGTTACACAGTGGATTTGTTAGGTGAAACAAACATTCCCTTCCCCAAGAAGTGGAACCTTGCACGTAAGGTTCTATTTAATTTACCGTGCCTATTTTTAGAGATTTTGATTTTCTCTTTAATTTCATCACTTGTTGGTTTTTGGTAGCAACCATGGGAGATGTGGAGCCTATTCCCAACTTCCGTGATTGGATAGATTCAATTTTAAAAATTTCTCCTAAAGAGGAAAGAACTTGGAAGTCTATTTCATCTTTACATGACTGGAAAGTGAAAACACACGGTATGTATATTTTATTTTAAATACATACGGTAAACCCAATTCTTTATAAAATTGAGTTCATATCCCTTTTTTTATATGAGGGTTTGGCATGAGATGGATGGTGCCTGAGGTAGCTTTGGCTATGCGCACTGCTGCCAACGCCTCCCTTGATTTGGATAAGACTAAAGCTATGATAGCAAAGAGAAAAGCAATGGCAATTGATGTTGAGAATGAGGAAGAGGGTGGTACCTCGCTGATATATAGGCCTAGAGAAAGGAGACGCGTTATTATGGAGAGTGAGATTGAAGATACTTCTGCTCGTATCTCCCCCACCGAGCCTGTTTTGATTAATGAAGATGTTGCACCAAGAGACCCTAGTGAATCTGTTAACTGTCTCTCTGTTGGTGATTTTGAAGGTGGAGAGCCTGGTCCTATTTTAAATGAAATTTATCTTCCTCAATTCCCATTTCTCCTATATCTTTTATATCATCTCCAACCGTGAGTGTTTCCGCTCATGTGTTGACTTTTTTTATTCCTTCATTTATGGTGAGTGCTTTTGTTGCCGTGCCAATGTTATCTCTCGTGCCTACTTCTTCTGTTCCTATTTTGGCTCTCGTACCTACTTCTTCTGCTCCTATTTTGGCTACAGCACCTCCTGCTATTTTTACCTCTTCTATCACTCCTCCTTCCACTGCCCATTTTTCCTTTGTCGTGCATTCAGAGACTGTCCCTAGTAATAGAGGTATGGCTATGAGAAAAGTCACACTTGAAGTACCTGCTACTTATAGCCTTTTAAGGAAGACTGGTAGTGCTGATATTTGGCTTGAGCCTTTAATTGGAGATGTAGAGAGGAAGAAGATGCAAAGCCATAGCTGCTTGACTTTGATGGATGATATAGTTCATTCGACCTTGAAGGTAACTCCTTTTAACTTGGGTATTCGCTTTCCTTTTACTTTAGGTTCTTATTTTTGTGCCTTATATTTGTAGGCTAACCTGATTGGCACTGAGCTAATAGGAAGGGTTTCTACCTTGGAAGGAAAAGCTCGGGAGTCTACAAAAGCCATTGAAGAAGCTCATCTTGAGGATCAAAATTGGAAGGAGCAAATTGAAAGTGCTTTAATGAGCATTGACGAGCTACGAAACAATAAAGCCCATTTGGAACCACAAAATCGTACTTTATCTATTGACTTAGGAATCTCCCACGCCACCTTAAGTCAGATAAAAAATGATAAAGATATTTTGAGTGAATCGTTGTCGAGGGCTAATGAAGAAATCAATGGGCTCAAAGCACTTACGAAGAGAAAAGAAGAATATGCTAGAGAGCTGGAACAGAGCTTGAATCAGACTTGGGCCGATTTGAAGATTTCTTCAGATAAAATTTGCACTTTGGAGAGTTCCAACATCGCACTTAAGATTTCCCTTAATTCCCATCTAGCTGAGCAAGAGTCAATGAAAAACTCCCTTGCTATATGGGAAAGGGATTATGAACACTTGGAGAAGGAGTATAATTCTCTTGCGAATTTTAATTATGAAGTCAATTGGGCTTTTCTAAGATCGCATCGTGATGCTTTATTGGAGGTTACTCAAGAAAATTTAAACTTGCAATCTGAGTTAGCCAAAATCTTAGATGCTATTGAAAAGAATAACCAACATGTTGACACTCCTTCTCCAAAGCAACCAATTGATATTTCTTCTTCAGCGTGTGGAACTCCTGAAGTAACAGAGCCGTTGAATTGTAAAGTAGTTGCTGAAGCAGCTGAAGTGGTGATTCAAGTGACCAGGCGTGAATCGTTTTCATCACAGTCTATGGGATTTGAGGTTCTCGTGACTATTTCTTCCCTCGATGATATTAATATTCCAAGCTTAGTTGAAATTGCTCATGTTGTTGCCCCTGTAGAAGTTGTTATCGAGCCTTTTGTTATTTCTGAAAATGAGGCTATAACTTCTGATGCTCCGACTCCTCCAGTAACTAATTAGAAGTGTCCCCCCCCCCCCCTTTATGTTTGATGGTATAATCCTTTGGTTATTTTAAAGGATCTTTCTAGTGAAGTCCCCAGTTTCCATAATGGAGCACTTGTTTAAAGACAATTATATTTCAATGGCTAAGGCTTTTTTTCCTTTAGTCTTTTATGTTTAGAGGTTTTTAATTAATACCTCTTTGTGTTCTATTTTTGCCTATTTTCATGTTTAGAACTTGTAGAATAACTTTGCATTTTTTATCCTTTGAAAATGCTTTTATGATTCTTTTCAAGGAATATCAACATGAAGTTTATAAAAGAGGGCCCTTTTATTTTATAGACACGTAATAAAGAAGACGTCTCAACTTCATAATGGTGTTATAATACGACGAAAGAAATAGGAATACACACGTTTTGTATGCGTCTATTGTGATGGGTTTTTATTCATAAACTTTGACTATTATATGTGTTAGAATACATCTATAACTTTCTCGCAACTGTTTCTCTTGTAACAGATTTTTTATATAAAATATACAAGGTTTTTCATTGTAACATGTTTTAGCACATCCCTATCTTTACATATTTAAAAAGGGTTTGGAAGTTGTTTGCAACATTGAAGAATGTTTAATGCTAAGTGACTTCATTTTCCTCGTAACACTTGGCTATTTGCAGCTGAATCTTGATACGTGGCTATTTGCAGCTGAATCTTGATACGTGGCTATTTGCAGCTGAATTTTGATCAACTTTGGCTAGATACCCATACCTTTTTTTTCTGCATGATTGCTTGATACCCGTATCTATTTTCTGCACGAACCCGCATCTATTTTTCTGCACGAGGCTATGTATAGTGTATAGTCCCCCAAGTGTTTGAGCGTTGAAGAATGAAGGCTTGAGCACCTGTTTAGTCCTCACAATTTGGTCATTTTCCTGGAAAAAAAATATATGGGACTTAGAGATACAATTTTAGATGAAGACTGCCTACCCCGCATGTATTTCCATCAGATTAACATAACCCTAGGCTAAGAATTTAAGAATATTCTATTTTTTCATGCAGGTTGTGACTCATCATTTGGCACGGTTAGGGTTTTTGCCTAACATCTAAAATTGTTAGTAAAACTTTAATAATTTAAAAGAAAAAGAATTTAACATGAAGATACCTGACCATGTCCACTTTTTTAAAAGTAATACCTTTTTAGATGGACAACATTCCAATGTGAAGGTAGAATTTTGCCATCCATAGTCTCTAGTTCATACGTTCCTTTCCCTGCAACGTCATGGATTCTATACGATCCTTCCCACGTTGGACTTAGCTTTCCTAAATTAGCAGCCTTCGTAGATTGAAACACCTTTTTGAGCATAAAGTCCCAGTTTGAAAAACCTGAGACGTGCTTTCCGGTTATAGTATCGTTCAATTACTCGTTTTTGAGCCGCCATCCTTATCAATGCTATTTCTCTCCTTCTTTCAATCAAATCAAGATTAACCTGTAACTCTTTGTTGTTTGAATCTTTCGTTGTTTGAACATATCTTAAACACGGTTCTTCTATTTCTACTAAAATCAGAGCTTCTGCACCATAAACCATCGAAAATGGTGCTTCCCCCGTACTTGTTTTTGTCGTTGTTCGATACGCCCATAATACAGCTGGTAGAACTTCAGGCCAGTTGCCTTTTGAATCTTGCAACCTTTTGTTTAAGTTGTTGATGATTATCTTGTTTGTAGATTCTGCTTGTCCATTACCCACCGTATGATATGGTGTTGATGTTATTCTTTTGATTTGCCAACTTTGAAAGAATTATGTGATTTGTGCTCTTATAAACTGCATACCATTATGGCACACAATTTCCTTTGGTACCCCAAAGCGGCATATTATATTTCTCCAAAGGAAGTCTTTAACTTCTTTTTCTCGTACCTGTTTAAATGTCCCTGCTTCTATCCATTTAGTGAAATAATGAGTAAGCACGAGTAGAAACTTTACCTATCCTTTTGCCTGAGGTAGTGGACCCACGCTATCCATCCTCTATTTCATGAAGGGCCATGAAGCTATGAACATGTGTAATAATTCAGGTGGCCTATGCATATTGTTTCCATACCTCTGACATTTGTCACATTTAGACACAAAGTCGTTTGCTTCCTCATCCATTTTAGGCCAATGATATCCAGCCCGTATTAACGTTTTTACTAATGACCTACCTTCCGCATGATTTCCACAATGTCCTTCGTGTATTTTCCTCATTACATACTCCGTCCGTAAAGGTCCGAGACACCTTGCTAAAAGACCTCCAAACATTTTTCGATAAAGATTCCCTTGATGTAAACAATAACGGGCAGCTTTCTTACGTAATGCATGAGCCTTTGTTTTGTCATTAGGGACGGTTCCATACTGCAAAAAAGCAACAATTTCGTTCCTCCAATCCCATGTTAAATGATTAAAATTTACCTCATTCTTATCAGGCTCGAGAATAGAATGAAATAAGTGTACAATCGAAGCATTTCTATCATTCGCTACGTCTGCCATAGATGCGAGGTTGGACAAAGCATCAGCTTATGCATTTTCATCTCTTGGGATCTGCGTTACCTTCCAAGTTTCGAATTATCTTACCAATTCTCGTACCTTTTCGAGGTATTCCTGCATTCTTTTTTCCCTGGCTACATAAGTCCCCATTATTTGATTTATTACTAGTTGAGAATCACTTTTGATTATAATAAATGTGATACCGAGTTCAAGTGTCAATTCCAAACCTGTAATCACAGCTTCGTACTATGCTTCATTATTAGTTATAAGGTGACATTTTATAGCCTATCTAATTGTTTAAGTGGTATAAGAACAATTCGTAAGCATTCCCTTTTACATTAGATGAACCATCAGTAAATAATGTCCAAAACCTCAGGTTTGCACCATTAAAAACTTGTAACTCTTTTTCTGCCTCTAAATGCATTCCTTGACTAAAATCAGCTACGAAATTGGTGAGTACTTGGGATTTGATAGGAGTTCTAGATTGATAAATTATTTCATATTCACTTAATTCTATAGCCCATTTTGCTAATCTACCTAACAGTTCATGTTTATGCAAAATATTTCTGTCATGACCCCAAACCCGGTCGTGATGGCTCCCAGTGCACTACTAGGCCAGCCCGACCGATCAACGATAATTACGGAGCTAGAAGCTCACTTTATCCAATTTAAGCATATCAAATTATAAAAACAACAGTAATAGATATATCAAAACGGGGAACCAAGTCCCAACACATGTCAACTCTCACAGACCGAAGGGTCAAGAGTCAAGAGCCTCTAAAGAACATAAGTATAATAAGGTTTATAACCAATACTCAGTGCGGAAAGGAATGACAACAATAAATGAAAAAGACAGTCGGAAGGGGAGTCAGGTCCTGCGGACGCTGCAGCTACCTTGACTATCCCGCACAATGCCTCTGAGCGGCTACCGGATCAGGTCTGTTGGGAGGTACCTGGATCTGCACACAAGGTGTAGGGAGTAAAATGAGTACTGCCAGACTCAGTGGTAATAAACAAGGGTAAGACATCGTAGATAAGAAATCCATAGTAAAGCACAATGCAAAGCTATAACCAATACCCTGTAGCAGTTCAGTATCAACAGTAGAGAGCCAACAATATCAACAACAAGTATAACAGCTAGCAGGTGTAGCTAAATGCAATGCAATGCATGAAATGACCGCTACGGCGCATAGCCCGATCCAATTTGGGTACCCGTGCTCTCTGTGGGGGTTCAGACTCCGGAAGGGCTCCTACATCCCAAGCACAATATCATGAATATATGTTACGGCGTGCAGCCCGATCCACTGCCAGTCAGCTAATATGCAAATGCAGCCTCGCCGGCTCAAAAGTAGTTTTGAAAACTCTTTTATCATTTTTTCAGTTGAAAACAGTAAATGTCAAGTTCCAGAGATTGGAAATATCATGATAACAATAATAGCTACGGACTGGTAGTAAAACTAGCATGTCAACATCACAAGACGATGATAACGATCCTCGCGGGATCCAATAACTGGCTCAAGGCCCACAAGCACTCAACCGTCCAAGAAGGAGGTTAAATGGCTCAAGAGTAGCCAATATCACAATATAGTATGCAACCATCCGAGAAGGAGGTTAGATTGCTCAAGAATAGCCAATATCATAACACAGTACCTACAAGTCGGACTAAGCCATAGTCCCCAATCAAAATCGACCCCGCACTCACAAGAGAGTACGTGTCTCGCCGTTATACAGCATTACAAAGTGGTATACCGGGGTTTTGAACTCGCTGGTCATCACCCACATCTATTACTCACCTCAATACAGCGCGACGACTACTCCGTGATGCCCTTACCACGAGAATCAAGCTCTGCACTCGTAGAATCTGATCAAATATAGTAGAAACATATCAAATTAGACCAATGGAACGATACCCAGTCAAAACAACTCAATTTACACCGAAATTCACAAAGTTGCCAAAATGCGACTTTCGGTACGCTTCTCGAAAAATTACGAAAGTCACATATTCGGAACCGCCGTCTCAATACGAGTCTAGGCATATAAAATTTACCAAAATTGGACTCCATTTTCCCACTCAAATAAGTGTTTTTCTTCAATTTTAGGCCTAGGGCTCAAACCCACCTTAAATCTTCCATTTACAGAGAATTAACCAAGGATTTCATGATAAAATGATGTAATTAAGCCACAAAACATACCTCCGACAAACACTCGATGATTTCCCAGCAATCTCCCGTGAGTCTCTCTCTCTAGAACTCAAATTTGTGTTTTGGGGTGTGAAACCCGCGACTGGTTCTGTTCTGGTTTTTAATTTACTGCTTGGGAATTTAACTCAACGCGTTTGCAATGTCCCTCACGCGAACGCGATGCCTTGAATCTTTCCTTTATCGCGAACGAGACATGAAGTCACGCGTCCGCAAAGGCCATTCTCCCCAGCCCCGGATTTTTCCTCTACGTGTTCGCGTCCTAGTCCACGCGAACGCGTGGCTTCTCTTTTTCCTCTTACGCGAACGCGAGCCTACCCACGAGAACGCGATGCTCACAGCCTTCCTGCTACGCGAACGCATCTCCCAGCAACGCGAACGCGATGCCCATTTTCCTCAGCCTACGCGAACGCGGGCCTCGCCCTCGCCAACGCGAAGGCTTAATTTCTGCCTAGTGATCTGCAATTTTACACCAGATTTTAAAGTTTCAAAAATGCCGGATGATGGTCCGGATTCACTCCGAGGCCCCCGGGACCCCAACGAAAACCACCAACATACTCCAAAATACGATACGAACTTGTTCCAACCATAAAAACACCATCCTAAACATCAAAATCACCAATTACACACGGATTCACGCCTAAGTTTCTTCAAAACTTCCGAAACTAACATTCAATCAAAAACCCGACCAAACGACGTTCGAATGACCTGAAATTTTGCGGACATATCCAAAATCATATGACGAAGCTACAGAAATTGTCGGAATGCCATTTCGACCCCCGGATCAAAATCTCACCTACCGTTCGGATTTCGCCAAAAATAAACCTTAGCCAATTCAAGCCTATTTCTACACCGGACCTCCAAATTTAATTCTGATCGCTCCTCTAAGTCACAAATTACCTCCCGGAACTACCCGAATCATCATAATCCGATTCCGAACCCTTTAACTAAATAGTCAACTCCAGGTTGACTTTCTATATTCAAGTCTCCTTCAAAAAGACTATATGCCTCATTTTCAGTCCAATTCGCTCCTAACTCACCCGATAGACTCTAACACGGATATAAAAGCATAAAATATATAATTACAACATAATGGGGGTGGTAATTCCCGTGACGACGGGACGGGTTGTCACAATTTCATAATGGGAAAGTTGTAACTACAATAATAGGATGACACTGAAAATAAGGCCTTAATTTCCTAGATGCCATGATTAAAGCTAATGCTAACTTTTCCAGCTGCGGATACCTTGCCTCAGCATCTAGCAAAGTCTTACTTACATAATAAATAGGATATTTTTACTTTGGTCTTCACGAACTAAAACATCAGTTATCGCAACTTCTGAAACTGCCAAGTAAATGAGTAGCTTTTCGCCTTCTTTTGGTTTTGCTAATAGAGGAGGATTTGACAAATAGATTTTCAAATCTTTAAGGGCTTGTTGGCAATCTTCATTCCACTCGAAATAATCCTGCTTCTTAAGTGCCAAGAAAAATTTGAAGCATTTTTCTGAAAATTAAGAAATAAATCTCCCTAAGGTCGCAATTCTTCCAGTCAATCTTTGAACCTCCTTTTTATTTGTAAGGATATCGGGTATTTCTTCAATTGCCTTAATCTGAGAAGGATTTACCTCAATACCATGGTTAGAAACAAGAAAACCAAAGAATTTACCTGAGGCTACTCCAAATGCGTATTTTTCTCGGTTGAGTTTCAAATTGTATTTACGCAAAATTTTAAATGTAACAGATAAATGAGAATTATGATCAGTAGAATGCTGGGTTTTGACAAACATATCATCTATATATACCTCCATAGTTTTTCCTAAATGTTCTTGAAATATTTCAGTGACTAACCTTTGATAGGTTGCTCCAGCATTTTTTAGACAAAAAGGGCATTACTTTATAACAATAAGTCCCCCGGTCTATGATGAAAGAAGTCTTTTCTTCATCACTGGGTGCATTTTAATTTGGTTCTACCTCGAATATGCATCTAAAAAACTAAAATTTCATGACCTGCAGTTACATCTATCATTTGATCTATATGGGGTAAAGGAAAAGAATTTTTCGGGCAAGCTTTATTTTGATCTGTATAATCCACACAAACCCACCACTTACCATTCTTCTTAGGTACGACCACCATGTTGGCTAACCAATCAGGATATTTTACCTTGCGGATTGACCCAATTTCTAGTAATGTTTGAACCTCATCTTGAATTACTTGATTGTTGAAAGCTCCCTGCTTTCTTTTCTTCTGCTTGACTGGAATAAAAGATGGATCCATATTGAGTTTATGAGTCATTACATCCGTTGTTATACCTGTCATATCAGTATGGGACCAAGCAAAACAGTCCACATTAGTTTTAAAAATTCAATTAACATACCTCGCATGTCTGGCTTTAGATTAGCCCCTATGTAAACTTTTTTTCAGGACATTGCTCAAATAGTACTACTGCTTCGAGCTCTTCTATTCGTTTTGATGTTTTCGTTTTCTTCAGGTTCCTGAATTACATCAGGTCTCGAGTCTAAGTCCGTTTTTTCAGTTGAAATTTGATTGCTGACGCCTCCAACTATTCCCTGTAATTGCTATTTTTCTTTACCTACGGTACTCGTATCTGCCACAACGTTGATACTCCTGGATGTTTGTTGATTCCCTCGAATTTGACATATACCCTAGGGTGATGGAAACTTGATAACTTGATGCAAAGTTGATAGGACAACGTCCATATCATGGATCCATGGTCTCCCCATAATTATATTGTAGGCCATCTCCATCTCAACTACCTGATATTTAGTTTCTTTAGTAACACCTGCAGCATAAGTTGTTAGAATTACTTCACCTTTCGTTATCACGCTTGAATTGTCGAAGCATGACAATGTATGTGCTTTGGGTATCATTTTATCTTCAAATTGCATTTCCCGCGGCACCCTTAGTAAAACGATGTTGACAGAACTTCCTGGATCAATTAAAACTCGTTTTACATTAGTGTCCTGTACAAGTAAGGATATAACCAGTGCATTATTGTGAGGAGTAATTATTCCTTCCATATCTACATCATCAAAGCTCATGCTTTCATGCTTTAAGGTTTGGCGTACTCGCTTCCCGTGTGTAATCACCATTTTAGAAATCTTATTTGAAGCGATGTACGTTACTCCGTAGATATCCTCTCCTCCATTGATGACATTCACTGTTCTTTTTGGTGATGGTGATTTTGGTGGTTCTTGTCTGTTTTTCATGTAAGCCTGCTTTCCTTTCTCACTAAATAACTCAATGAGATAGCCCTGTTTTAATAGATGATCTACTTCACTCTGTAGAAATTAGCATTCTGAAGTCTTATGCCCGTGATCATTATGAAACTCACACCAATGATCTGGATTGCGATTGTTTGGATTTGAACGCATCTCATTCGGCCATCGTACCTTATCTTCCATGCTTCGCAAAACATCTACGAGCTCGGAGGTGGTGACATTGAAATTGTACCCACCAAATCTTGCCTTAAAACTTCCGTCGTCATCACGTGGCTCCTGCTTGTTTCTATTATTTCTGAATCTTGAGAAAGAACCGGATTCCCTGTTTCTTAATTTTTGATCATATCGTTGATTTTCTTGTTTTGTTCATGAATCTTGTCCTGCAGAGCCCATATATGGATCAATTTTCCTGCAGGGCCCAATCAATCAATCTTGTTTTGTGGGCAAATATCGACCGAAAAAGGATCAATTTGTGGTGGTCGGTAAATGTATGGTCCATAAAGTAAACCAACAGACTTTTGTCTATTGTGATCGATCGATTTCGGTCTGTCAATTAAAATTCCACAAAAGACAACAAAAAATTAGTCGGCCGATAAGATCGATTAATATTTTTAATTATGCAATTAAAAATACACAATTTGAGAATCGACCCGGGGTTTGTACTTTTATATGATAGTATTCTACCACTAGCTTGTTAATGCCTTTTAGTTTAAGGCCTTGTTTTATTTTATTTATACTCTTTAACTGTATTTTCACGCGAAAATAACCGATCGATTTCGATCAATTTTATTTAGAAAATAAAATTATCAATTGAATCGGTCGTATTTTAAAATGATTGACCAAAATAACCGACCAATTTCGGTTGGTGTTTTGAATATTAGTTTTAATTTTTTTTAAATAAAAAATAGGCTGAAGTTGGTCGGATTCTTAGAAAATAAATTTTACCGGACACATAAATCATTTTTAGCATTTTTGCGCTTAGGAAAAAACAACTAATATTGGTCGATTTTGTTAAAAAAAGTTAAACAATAAAATATTTTGATAACTTAACTGACTCGAATTTCCTGTCGTTTTTTTACCGACTGAAGTCTATAGGTCGACCGCGGTCGATTGTGACCGAATCTATTAATATATAATAGGAGAGGCAAACTCATAATATTGTGCCATGTGTCAAAACAAAAATTTGACATGTGTTAATTTTTAAGACAAAACTCCAGTAAGATTGGAGTTCCCACGTTTTTTGGACTCAACCGTTTCTTCATCCACGAGCTATTGAAAAAAATTTGACGGTTCTTTACAAATAATTTTACATAGAAATAGGAAGAAAGGGGAAAAAAATATTCCACGACCTTCTTCCCAAACGTGGTTATCAAAACCTAACCCATAACTTATAAACTGTCTCCTACGCTAATAATATCTCAAACATTTGCTCCTTCTTCTATTTTCTTTTCTATTTCTATTCCCTTTTTTTCTGTGTTCAAAAAATACAGAAGTTTGCAAATATGGTTACAATACTTCATGAACTCAGTCAAATTTCAAGCAACTTGATGCAATGGAATCTCAAAGTTAGAGTCGTTCGAATGTCATAAATGTCGGATCGTTTCAATCCTGAAAATCATATTCGATTGAGTTAATTTTACAAGATGCATAGGTAACAATTCGACTTACTATATAATTCTAAAGTTTCTAGTTCATTTTCTGGTTTTATGGATAAAAAAAAAATTCACAATAAAATGTACTGATTGTGAAGGAATTGTTGAGAAAACTTTGAGATTGCAAAAGTATTCGTTAAACTTATACAATGCTATATTACTATATTGCAAGTTCATGTTTCTATGGTACTCAGAGTTTTGAATTAATGAATTGTTTCATATATTAGAAGTTATGATATGAAGCGCCCTTTTGTTCCTTCGGGTAATAATAAAATTCTCGATTTCACCATTGAAGTCGAACGATTATTTCTCTACTAATATTGTTATAGTTCCACTGGACAAAGAAATTTGATAAAGAAATAAGTTATTATGGTTATCCTCATACTCATCAATTAATAATCTTAATTGTTTAATTAACGATTTTACACTCCCTCGGCAGATTATAAAGGCCATCAATTTTTATAGAAAAAAAAAGTAAGAATGACAGTTGTATTTGGGTAAAATCTTTAAGCATGTTGAAATAGCTTTTGGATTTATCTAAGTTATTTAAATTTATTAAACATTTTCATCTGAGGAAATTCATCTACTTAAGCATATGCCTACTGGAACTGAACTTGGTGGTGTTATTATTATACTTCATGCTTTTTAAAAGAAAGGGTTTTTTGAGCTACTAATCCTATATCAAGATGCAACTCTAGACTAGGGGTAATAGGCATTACATTTATATTATGTCAGGTTCTTCCATTTGCTATGTTATATGATTGTGCGCTTTGTAAAATTGGCAGCAAAAGTATGATTAAATCCATGTTTATATTGACGTGGGCTTCTCTATTTGGTAATCCTACTATAATTTATATGAGATAGTTGATATTGTGTAACAAACAGAAGTTTGGCTCAATTTTTTCAATTGCTTTATAAAAAGATCATATTGCTAACATTTGGACATTGATGTAGCCGATATAAATGATAACTATAAATAAGATCTACTGAACTTTCCTTTGGAAAGTTTAAATGTGATATTAAATCTTTATATGTTGAGGTTTTTGAACAAAATATTGCATTCTGTCAATATAAGTATATTTCTTGAGGCGTACCATTTTGACAAAAATATGCAATCGTTTCTTTGGCCTACTCATTGTTTAAGTGTTATGTATGAAGCCATGATGTTGCAATGTCGCGTATTGTGACACATCCTAGAGTTCCTGTAATTATTTTCCTTTTAATATACTATTTTGCTATAAGAAACCTTTATATGTTAAATATTTTTATGATTTAGGGGTTTGTTTGCAAGCAAGATATTTGAAATTGCAAAAAGAATTGTTAACAATCTGATTTCTCTGATAGACCATCTCCAGTTTTTCATGTAAGAACATAAAGGTGAATTTTCATTATACTAGATAGAAAATTAAATTTTGATGTATTGTTGTCGGTTTAGCGCAAATTGCCACCTATAAAAAAGTTCCTTCTAATGTCAATAAATATAAAGTAGCTAAATATAGGAGTAATAGTTACAAAAGTATTTTTTTCCTGCAAATTATATATATTAATCTTGCTTACTTAGTTGGTAGCCTCATCAAAGACATATATTTCAGTGAACTTTGGTTATGTACAGAAACAAAGTCGTCGTCATTCTGTTTTAGTGTGCCACCTGCCCGTTCCCCTCATCAGTTGCTCTCATTACTATAGTTAAAATCAGTAGTTGATTAAAAAAGTAGGCGTCTTGCTGCCATTGTTTATGTTAACCAAATATTAGTGGGTACAAAAATTCATACGTAGATGCAACAAAAAAAATTTGCTGATCTTTATCATATATGAAAGTCATCCGCTTTGAGAATGTTCTTAATGGTGCACAAGGATCAATTTGGGTATGTTCTTAATAGTGCATAAGCATATTACAGTAACAGAAGGCAAGTTAATCTTCACCTTGCCTGCCATTCTCATTTTAATAAGACAACCCCAAATAATCATCACTGCGATAATGTAAAACACTTCCTTACTAAATATCAATACATGCGAATTATGGTATGAGATTTCTAAATTCAAGTTTGTATGTGGCATGTCAATGATTGTTTGTACAGGTTCCTTATTTCATGCTAGCAAATCTAGGAGACTGGACAGTGATTTTGCAAGTTCAGTATGAAATGATGCACGTAAATCAAGTAAGTAATTTGTTGTTATTTTTCTTGCAATTAAGTACTTGTGGCACTGTCTGTAGATTGTTATTTTCAAGTTGTGTATATTAGTTCAGGAATTATACTTACCTCTTTTCCTTTCTATTAATGCGACTCCAATAAAGAGTGAATTTTCTGGATCCTTTTACTTAATTGGTCTGACAAAGCATATCTCGATTTATTTTGAAGATGCTTGCTTAATGTTACTATATGTGAAACATGTCTTTTATAACATAATGACTCACTTGTGCTGACAATGGCTGAATGCTATATATGAAAGTTATTTAGTGTAGTACTTTTAAATTTATCAAAATATATATTACAGATACTTCTACTACTAATTTCACTTGAATTTGATGTCAAGTTATAAGTTTGTTTTTTCAATAATATCTGTTGCAGACTGTTATCATATCTGATTTTTGGGTATTTCTTAACCTTCCTATATATTATAATTATTTTTCATGAAACACATAATCGCCTCATGTCGATAGTTTCATGAAAGTTAAATAATATGCTAAAAAATTTGAGCCAATATCAAAGAAGAAGCTGGACAGGTGCAACACAAGTTAGACACACACAGGACATATGGATAGGCATAGGACAAGTCCGACAGGCGCATGACAAGCTAAAAATTCAAGAACAACTACATGTGTATCACTGAGCTTGAAATACATTAAATTTAGATTTATCGATTGTTGCTTGAATTACAAACCTTTTTGCTGATAGTACTATATTTGCCAAATTGAGATATAATAATCAATTCTTCGCTGCAATCGCTTCGATCCACCCCATCGGTAAAAAATCGTAATACCCAATAGGCCACGTAACAGCTTAAGCTTATATTATAATAAAGTAAGTAGGAAGGAGCGAAAGCTACACGACCAGACGGGAGAGGCGACCAAAGGAAGCTGGTTCACCTTCTCTCCTCCATTACAACATAGGTCGTTCCAATCCCGGATGAAAATATTCCTAAACTGAAGTCAAGGAGGAAAGTTCCATCGTGTCCTTCAAAGATCGTGAATCAATGTTATTAGCTGTGAATTCAAACTTTTTGGTATTTTCTGTTTCTTCGGATGATATGATGGGTCAATCGTTTGCTTCATTGGTTCTAACGGTGGCAGCTGCAGAATCTGTTATTGGGTTAGCTATTTTCGTTATTACTTTCCAGAGTCCGAGGGACTATATGAATCTTTGATGATTGTTTTGCAACTTACTCACTATATTTTATGATTTATTGGGAGTTGATGTGAACATGTGTCGGTCGTCCTCATTGGCTTCATTGAAGAGAGAATCTAGATATTTTTTTACATTAGTACTACTGCTGGCTTCATATGTGGAAGGTTACATATTTTAAGCAATGTTTAGCACTAACACTGCATTTTAGATAATATTCAAATTAGTAGATTAGCTTCATAATATATTCTAATAGACTATTGAAAAAGACATATCGTTTAATTTTTTAATAATAATATGTGTTCATGTGGTCAGGATGTTTGGTTGATCAGATTATGCCTTACAATAAAAAATAACTTGTCTAAGGTTGCATTTTCTTATGAATGTTGTCCTCACTAGCTGTTTTCTAACGGATAAGTGTGTTCCTTTATGACTTGAATGTAAAAAAAAGAATATCCTGTGTATTTATATATACATAAAATATCATTTGCTTTGTGTATACCGTATTTTCCAAATAATATGTTTAATTGTTTTTAAAATAAAAATTCGCGCAACACGCGGGTATACTAGTTTCTAATAGTGCATGCCACTCTTATTATGCCAAGCAGTTATTTAGTGAACTGTTTATCTACGTGCGAAAACAACCACTAAAATCTCCAATGATCGACTTTAGAGTATAAACTCCTACAAAAATCATTAACCTACAATAATGGTGTTGTAGAAATAAAAGATTAAGAAAGAGTGTTCACCTCTTGGAGAAAACTGTGCCGTTGCCTAATTCGAGACTTTATCAATCCATGTGCCCCCTTCATAAAAGTTTAAAGTCTTGCACTATTAAATTGTCCAAACCAAGACAAGAAACTCAATTGCCTTTTAATTCCTTTTCTAATTGCGCCAAAATTCAAGAACACCCCTCAAATTCTTTCAAACAAAAAATGCTTCCACAAGGTTTTCATATGCTAATAAGATCATTTCCAAAGGCAGAAAATCAAACACAATACTCCTATAGTCCTATATACACCCAAAAAAAAAAAAAACACAACATAAAGAGAGTCGAGGAACAAAAATTAACATAAAGGGTCTTTCGGAAATAGCTTCTTTATTTTCTTGAAATTAAGGTAAGGTTTGCTTACATGCCCCTCCTCAAACCCCACTTCTGAGATTACACTGGTTACGTTGTTGTCGTCGCTTGTCAGACCTCCTCAGAAGTACGCAAATTCATCTTTCTAACAGATGGATTTTGCTATTAGACAAAAGCATATAGCTCAGGAACAAAGGAAAACCATTTGAATCCACAACTCCATTTATCAGGCAATGAAGGGCATTTTGGAAGCCAATGCCAAGTCCTCCTATTAACCTTGTAATATAAAATCTCAGGCCAAGAATAGCAACAAACACAAATCAACCCTTGATGCCAAAAACAATAAACATGTTCATAGTTGTGGTAACAAACTGATAAAAACTTCCTACAAATAAATTCTGGCACATTCTCAACTTCCACCCAAATCTTGAAATTCTCATCCAATTCCCATAATTTCATACTTCTTGAAATCCCATTACTCCCATTTCCACTAATCAAGTACAATTTCTTATCTCCATCACTTACTAATCTTGCAAAAGTAAGCTCTATAGGGAGATCAAAATTGGATCTTTGCCACTTCCCATTATTAAGATCCATATATACTATAAAGTAAGGCTCTGGGGTAATAAAATACAAATACCCATTATGAAAAACACCTTCTTGATTATGATTTTCATTTAAAATAAGATCAAAGCCTCCAAATTGGATCCAAGAATTAACCAAAGAATCATAGACAAAAACATGGTTGTTTGAAGATCCAGTAGTAGACATCACAAACAACTTATACCCATTATTAGGTATAGAAATTAAAGTGAGAGATTCAAAAGCAAAAGGCAAAGTTGGGAACTTAACAACCCTTGAAGTTCTTGCTAAAACATTTGTTATAATGAAAGAATTAGAACTCGGGCGAGTGAAACAAAGCAAGCCATTAGAAGAAGATAAAAGAAGAGATAAAGAAGATGGTAAAACAGGTGAAATACAAAGAGATAAGTTGCGCCAATTGTTGTGAACAGTGTCAAATAAAGGGTACTGTCTAGGAAATTGTGGATGTGAAAGCAAGAAAAATGAAGAAAAGGGTGAAGAATTAGGTGAATTTGAAGAAGAAGAAGAAGAAGGGGAGTGTTTAGAGATAAAAGGGGGAGAAAATAAAAGAGTCTTGAAATGCTTACACGTTGATCTGAGTTTCAAGAAAGTCTTCAATGGTAGAAATGAAAGTAAATATTCCAATACATCTTCTGGTAATTTACTCCATATTTTTGGATCCATTTCTTTTGCTAATACCATATTCTTGTTTTCCATAATACTATGAAAATATCAGTTGCAGCTAATCTTTTATACCAGATGCTTTGCTTCTGTTTTTTGGGGTCTGGTATTGGTGAGCAACTAACTTGATTTGTTTTGACAAATTGGTAACGTGATTTTCAAGGTGGACAAAGATAAATAGAACTAATTGGTTATATTTTAATTGAATAAGAAAGTTGGCGTTGACTTGAAGATTGAAATTGTATGTGTGAACTTAAGATGGCATAGTTGGATCAATATGAACTGGTCTTATCGGTACTGTCTAATTTTGACAATCGAAGATTTAAAATGTACTCTATTTGCTTGGCTAATACTCCCTTCAGTTCAAAATAGGTGATTTTTTGGCCTTTTTTTTGTGGTCCAAAATAAGTTATTTTTTCGAAATTTCAAGAATGACTTAATGATGTTTTTCCTACATTGTCTTTGGAGTAAATAGTGTTGGAATATGTGTTAGGAGTGTTTATGTGAGATACTAAGGTTAAAATGGTCAATTCTATCGCTAATTAATGCTAAAAAGTGACTTTCTTAATATGCGTGAAAACATCCAAAAAATCACTTATTTTGGACCGAAGGGAGTATTGGATAGGAAAAAAAGGGCATGTACATATTGGAAACACCAAAAAGGTTTAGCTATTTAATTAGATCAAAAATATAGTCCACATAAATTTTAAAGGGATATTATATAGGGATAATTTCATATAAGAACAATTGAGCTCCTCAATTTTTAATTTTATAGTACATATTTCAATATACAACTAACTAGCCCAAAAATAATAGGCTAAGATTCAATATCCAACTCCAATAGGTTCTCAAAATTACCATTTAATTTTTAAAAGGATTGCTCAGGGTTTTAAGTTAATTTTCGAACTAGTAATTGTGACTCAAATATTAGTTCAACAAATTAAATCTATTTGGGTGATAAAAATTAGATTATTAACAAGCTTAAATATGTGGGTATCAATTCCGAATTTGATTTTGTGAGAAATTTGGAGTGTGTGTTATTTAGACTTGTTAGAAATAGTATAAGGAGGTTGTATATAAAATTTGAAGTCATTTAATGGAGATTTAGACTGGTTTTGAACAGGAATTGCTGAAAATCATGGAAGAAGTTCACATATAGACGTTTGTATAAAGGTGTATAATGTGTATAATAGTGTATACAATGTGTTTATACACTCATATACACTATTATACAGGATTATACATAATTATACAAAAAACTGACTCCGTCTTCTTCTTTGCGTTTTTTCTGAAATTTAACTCAAATCTACTCCAATTCAAATTTAAACTTTGAACTCCTTTTGATATTTTCAATCAATTGGAACAACACTCAATCAAAAAACTAAGAATTACAAGAAATTCTATTTTCTAAAGCAAAGATTTGAATGACCTTTAATGGTGGAGTTCTACTCTTTAATTTTTTTACATTACAATTAGGTGATATAGGGGGAGAAGCAGTAATGGCGGATGGCCCCTTGAAGCATATGTAAAAAAAGAGTGAGAAGAAGAGAGTGAAAATAATAGTTGTGAGAACACAGATTTAACTTCATAGGTTTAGAAGCAATGGTTGTAAGAACATATATTTTGAATTTGCAAGAGCTAGTTTTCAAAATATGTACAATATAGGCTAGGTAGGGTAAAACTTAAAAATATGAGCCATTTTTTGTTATGGTGTGAAGTCATGTGTATTTTTTTGTAATTCTTTCTATTATATATCACTTTTAATCCATATTAAAAACTATTTATATTTGATAGTTATAAAAATATATAGGATTTATATATTTTTTATATAAGATACGATATATATCGACTATTATTTTCTATCCAAAATTTTAAAAGCATCTGTAGCGACTTTTATTTGAAGTTATAATTTTAACACATGCTATAGCAAGATTATTTAAGGACAAGCATCATATTAAAGTTAGCAAACTACTTTTTGGTTTATTATATTGAAAATAACGAAGGGGAGCCTTCGATCAAAATGGTAAAGTTGTTTTTCGTGAGGCCTATTGATTACGGATTCGAGTCATAGAATTATTCATTGTTGATTATCAAACGGGTCAAAACAGATCAGAGAAATTCGACATGCAGAGATCAATAAGGCCGATGTCGAGCAGAGATCAATAAGGCTGAAGTCGAGCAGAGATCAATAAGGTCTAGGTCGGGCATAAATCAATAAGGCTGATGTCGGGCGGTGATGATAGATATAGCAACTAGTATGCTTTGGAATCCTCAAAAGGAATATTCTACTGAATATTCCCTCTAATTGTACTTTTTAAGGATTTTTTATACCCCTTATAAAGAGAACGAGAGGACTTCCCAAAAAGGGGACTCTCTCCGGAGAGAAATAGATAAATACATCTCTCTAAATATTAGGGGATCTCGGATCCCATGCCTCCACAAGATCCAAACAGGATCCTAAGATTCTTGAATTTGTCTATCATTCATCCGTATCAAATGAAGGAGTATCCGCCTCACTCAAGATTGGGTGACTTTTTTTCTTTATTCATATTTTATTGTCATTTAATGTTACTTAAATGCATCTTTCCTCATGTTAATAATTATGGCCATAATCACAACTAACATTTATACTCAACTATGTTTTTCTATTTATATTATTCATCTCAGATATAGAATTAATTATTCTTAACTAGGATTTACACTCTATCTTCTTATTTAATTAGTTTAACCAAAAAGTACTCATACATTTTTGCTCAAACAATTTGGCGTCGTTTGTGGGGATTTTCTAATTTTCTCTAATTATTCATATTTTTCACTTCTCCTCCCTTATGTACTATGTGACTTAATAGGTCCAAGACATGGTTGTGCATTTCTCAACCTTTTAACAACCCCTATAGTTTTCTCCAGGGCTTTTGTATTAGATGTAGAAGGATATTTAACTATGAGATATTTAGTGGGATTTTCATTAGCCACATTTCTGTCATGTCAATACTGGACCAATGTTATGTTTAATAGCAAGATTATTGGACTTGTTAACTGTCACTATCCAATCTCTATACCCGATTGTCATGGCGCCTCTCGCGAAGACAAGATCAACCAACTAATGCTCAATCGTTTCTTTAACACTTATTAAATATAGATAGATGGAAATTTCAACTTAAAGAACATTAATTAACAATTTTATAGCGTAGCTCAGCCCGACCGGGGTGTCACAAGTCACGAGCATCTAGGAGGATCTTCATTACACTTACACAGTCTGTAATACATAAAGTAAAATTTGAAAATCAAGAAGAAGAAACTCGGTTCCGCGAACGCCGACGGTCACCTTGCTTAGCTACGATAGCAATACCTTCAATTCGCTAATAACCCGCTACCGGGTGATCAATACCTGTAACTGCACACGAGTTACGTGGAGTAAAGTGAGTACTTCCAACTTAGTGGTAATAAGAGAGAATAATATCTGAGCGATAAGAAAACACGTATGAGCACATCAAAATGCTATAAAAGACAGTACAACCCTTTGAGAAAAACCGAAATTTTGTGAAAATCCTTTAAAAAATCTCAAGATTAGTTCAAAATCTCTTTTACAAATATCGTTTTTCTTTCCAAACATCAAGCATATGAATGCTCTATCAGATAGAGCAAATCGGCTCATAAGTCGGCCCCTTGGGCAGAACACTCCTTAACATATAACACTAGGGTATCTGATCAACAAAGCAAGTAGCATCATGTATGCCAATGATATATGAGTGCTAAATATCATGTCACGTAATACAAATAGGAGTGAATGCGTGAATGCAATGCAATGCACATGACTGCTGCGATGCGCAGCCCGATCCATTGGGTACTCGCACTCACTGTGGGGGTTCAAACTCCGGAGGGGCTCCTACAGTCCAAGCGCAATATTAATATCACACCGCTACGGCGTGCAACCCGATCCATCTTCAGTCCAGAACATGCAAAATGAGCCACTCGTGCAATGTTAAATAATAGTAGCTTTTAAATCAAGATGTCAGAAAAATTCAATTTGAGCCTTTAAACTTTAGCAATATAATTGCACTCTTCAAAAATAGTATTAAACTCATGACTGAAATTATTTAATATACTAAGTATTCATGAATATAGTGATAACAACCCCTACAGGTTTCAAATAACCGACAATAAGCCCAAAACATGACAGTCAGCCCAATTAAGCCATATATAGCTTATCCACCACATCTTTTGAAATACCGCCACATTGCCACAACTCCATTGACAATGACATGAAAACAAATTCTGAGAAAGATACTAATTACTAGCAGTTCTTATAGAGGTTCTGAAATCAAAGGGGGAAAATTGGAGTTGAAGGTGAAACTGCCTTTTGGAGAGGTCAAAAGTAGGACTGAAATTTAAGTCTGAATGGTGCATTAACTTAATTTTAGCTCACTACAGAGAATTTAGTCTTGTTTTATCTGCGCTCTAAAGTCAATTACCGAAAGAGTAACAATCTATCGACATGGGGATGTAGCTCAGATGGTAGAGCGCTCGCTTAGCATGCGAGAGGTACGGGGATCGATACCCCGCATCTCCATTTATCTGAGATTGATTTTCGAATCTTTTGTTTTTCTGCTTGTTTTTTCAAACATATAATAAAACTAGACTAATCTTGTGGCAATTTCCTCAAAGAAATTTTGATATGTAAAATAAGTTACCGTAATATAGTTGTCCAGTAACCTATGTTATCAGAAATTTTACCTTGATAATCAATATCCGGATATTTAACTTCTCTATTCTCTAAAATTATTAAACTTTTTTTTGAAAAATGACATTGTATACTCGCTGTAAATATAATAATCAAAAATATATAAAATTTATATATTTTTTGTATATATATACATATATCTTTTGTATGTTATATATTAAAATTATACAAGTTTTATACACTTTTTTCAACTACCAGATGTAAATAGTTTCTGGCACATGTTAAAAGTGATAATACCCTAACATATTTTGGGTGAACCCAAAACTCCATTCAGCAAATTCGAGTATCACAATGTGTTGCTCGTTGCGGCTACTAACAAGTTTAAATTCAAATCAATGGCAATATTATTCTTCCTGGCTACAGGTAAAGAGGGGTTTATTTACATTTAGAGTATCATCCTTCTTGGATTTACAATACTTTTCTCAACAATACACCTTATAGGTTAGAAAAACTTTCGAAGAAATTTTATAAAGCAAAACCATATTGGGGTAATAATTATAATGTTATTGTATAAAGCAAAATATGTACTCTCAAGCTGTTATTGTATGCTGAAAATGCGTTGTAGCTTACCTGAAAAGCTATACTTATAAGAGCACATTTTTACCGAAGACCTTAGGTAATGCCGTGTATTATTTATCCTATGACGACATTAGACATAATAGGAAAAAGTAGCTTTAGCAAAAAAAAATATTATAATAATAATGCTGCCAACAACCTTCGAATTATATGTGTTTAACAAATATATACTGATATTTTACATTATCAGATCGCTTAAAATTCAATTACAATTATTTCTATAGCAAGCATGGAATAATAATTGCTATACTTAATAAGTGGCCGTTTGGACAAAAAAATTGTAAAATTCTGAAAAAATAAATAAAATTATTTTTTAAGAGAAAATGGTATTGTATTTGAAAAATAGAGTTATGTTTGGATATGAATATAATGTGGACTATTTTCGAATTCTTGTCCGTGATCGAAAATTTTGTTGTTAACTTTGGAAAAGGTAAAAAAAAGTTTGGAAAAAGGTAAATTTTTTTGGGGCCAAACGGTGTCAAAGTAACTTGTCGCAACATATAATACTGTAATGGTAATTGCACAAACCTTCTATATTGTTGGTTTTTATAAGAGAAATTTTCATAAAACATTATTTTTTAGTGGTAATTAGCTATCTGTAGATATTATTTGCTATATTACGGATTGTAGATATGTTTTCTGTTGTTATAAGGTGTATTAGATGTATTTAAGCTAATGTATTCATGAATTCAGTAGCAAAAATAGGCGTGAATCAGGAAAGTCCAGCTAATAAGTTGTTGTATTCGAGTATATTCGTCTGTATCCATGGCATGAAATATGGTATTATAGCCGGACAAATTATTGTATTCAACTGTATTCACAGCATGAAATAATGAATTACATTATTTTTAAACGAAAAGGTGAATCAATTAACATAATACACTCCTAATATAACTCAATAAACTCAAATATAACACACTAAATTTGTATTCCAATTGCAAAAAAGATTCTCAATCGAAAAATACCCTAAATATATAGCAATTGTTCAAAAAAATTATATAATACATCTGAATACATAAATTATATTAATTAAAAAAATATATGAATACGTTCATGGCATATAGCGAGACAGTGAATATAATAAAATATATAGAATACATCATGATACATTAAAATACAATGAGCAAAAAGACGGTGTATACAATACATTGAATTACAATGAAAAAAAAGATAATAAATACAATGAAATATATGAAAATACAGCGTGACACGTTGAAAAAACATTAAAATATATTTAATAAAAAATCAAGTTGCTCAGCCCCAAACTCCGTCGTCTTTGTTGAAAAACAAACCCTAATTTCCGACGAATCTGGTGTCAAGCATAAACCCTAAATCTCACTATTTTCACGCATCCTATACAGTAAAAAAAACTAATAATTTCACTTGCCTCGGAAGGGGAAAACAACAATCCAACTGCAGCGGTCAGCCCTTAACTTCCCAATAACCATGTTTGGATTCCCCAAATTATTCTCATAATAAAATTCTGATTCTTTAAGCTTACAGTAGCAACAAACGCCTAAATTATTTTAGGCATGGGTCTTTCTGAAGTGGTCGATTTTGCCCGCAATTATGCCGTCATGGTCAGAATTCAGAGGTGATGTTGTGCATAAGGATGTGAATGTTGTTGTTGCCACAATTAAAACAAAGAAAGAGAATGACATGTATTAAAGTAAAATAGAGAAAGAAAATAGTATATTTGAATAGTGTATTTAGTAATTTAGGTGTAGAAGGTAATCAAAATTAGATATTTTATTATAAATATTAAAAGGTAACTATAGAATATAATTTTTTAAATGATATTAATCTAAAATAAATAAAATATTAACTTTTGTTATAAAATGTAAAATTACTTTTATTTACTATAATGTAAATCCATACATGTAAAGAAAATCAAGTACACGAGTGGTTAAACATGATAAAGGATCGTCATAGAAATTTTTTATTTTGTATCTCACACAACTAATATTAGTTATGTAATGTCACTTTTTTATCTTATAACTATGTGGGTTCCAGAATTTTATAAACTTAAATGTATAAAATATGAATACACGTATATGAGATAAAAAGCGTCATCAAACTACTTATTACACACCCAAAATCAAGTTGAGTTGAAATGTCCTTTTCGAGCTACTCGCATTTATGCGAATGTGATATCACAACTACTTTACCATTCTTTGATTCTTTAAACTCAACAATTTATATGTGCTTTCGTCTATCTCTTCTTATCGGTTATAAATTTGAACAAGAAAAAGTAGTTAAATTTATTCTGTGCACAAGGAAGGTTAGGTAAAAAGCATATTTACTATAGCTTGTATCTAAACGATTCATTTATTGTTTACCGAATGCTAAACATTGTGGTCTCATTTTAAAGATTGATTCTATTTTATTGATGACAAACGAAAAAGACGTTTGGACGTAAAAATAAAATTTTTAAAAAATTCATTTTCGAAAAATTTCTAACAACTTGCAAAATTTTACAGACAAAAATGTTTTTAAAAGAATTTTTAAAAAAGGATAAAAATCTATGGACAAACGGGTCCTAAAGAGTAACTTGGAGAAATATAATTGCTAAGACCCAATGGACCTATCCGACTTTCACAAATATCTATTTTATCTGTTTCAATTTATGTGAATCTATTTTCTTTTTAGTTCGTGCAAAAAAGAATGACCTCTTTCCTTATTTAAAAATAATTTATCTTTATGCAATGATTTATAGTCACACAAATATATGTGCTTTATTTTATGAGGAAACTACACTTAATACCCACAAAAATCAAAGTATTTACCCGCTTTTACCCATTTTAAAAATAGTTACAATATTTACCTACCCCACCTATATTAATTACCTTACTTCTCTATCACTATTTCTCTATAATTTTAAAGTTAAAAGTTTTCTTAATGTTCCCCTGTTTTTCTCCCTATTTTCTCTTCTTTCCTTTTACGACATTAATTCTAATATTCTTCCAACAAGCAATTCCTTTTATTCTTAGATTCTCTCTTTCATATATCATTAGCAAGAAAGTTAAGTAGGAAAAAGTTTTTAGTGAGTCTTATCCATTATCCAATAGAGAAATATTACAAAGCAGTGGATCCAAATTTAGATCTGAAGAAAAAAATTAAAACTTTATGTGTATGAGTTCAAATTTTTAGGTCTGAATCTTCAATAGATCGATCTTCATAAAGATTTTCAACCCAAGTTTCCTTATGATTTCTGTGTGTATGAAAACCCACCATTGTTGAGCTTGAAGCTTCTAAAACGGAAATTTTATTTTGAAGATTTATTGTTGATTTGACGCGGGTGCTATAAAATATTGCTTAAAGTACCTTCGTGTAGCTTCCCAAATCCAAATTTTTATGTGTGTTTTAATATCCACCATTGTTAGCTTGAAGCTCAATTTTTGTTTTTGTAGATTTTTTATTTTATTCAAAGTGAGTGTTATTAAATATTGCTCATAGTACCTTCTAAAAGTTCGTACTAAAATTTGATCATATATGAAGTTGATTTGTGATGATTAAGATCAAATATTTTCACTGAAATAGGAGAAGAACACAGTTACTTAATAGTATACTGCTACGGTATATAATGTGTTGTAAGGGTATATAGCTATATTGTAACAATATACTGTATTGCATACCCAAATAGTATACAATTATACTATTTTAGTATTGAATTCATTTCAACTATATACCCTATTGGTATAGCTATATACTATATTGGTATCATATGCTAGTTGAATTATTTTTTGGTTGTGTTAGCTGCATTTAATTGGTACATTATTTGATTTTCTTTTAATAATATTAATATAGTACATATCTTGAAATACCTTAATATATTAATATGTGACACCCTATTTTTTTATTTTTCTCTTTATGCATGTGTGTTATGTAATAGTAATATAGTTATATAGTTGCCGAAAATTAATTAGTAAAAAGGTATACCATGTTGGTATAGTTATATGCTGGTATCACATGCTAGTTTGAACATTGTTTTGATTGTTTTAGCTGCATTTTAACTGAATTGTATTATAAAATTATTTATATCAACATGAGTTGCAATAATGCTAGAATTTTGTGTGCCGATGGACATAAACTATATGTATTAATAATTTTTATAGTTATAGATAATTGTTGGAACGACCCCATACAACTATATACCCAAATAAATAAGTTGTTTTGCGAATATTTAGCTTGCAATACGAGCATGTAATTTTCTCATACTTTTATTGGGTCATTTAATGTTTGGTAGAGTATTATAGTCGCAGATAGTTGTAACAATATTCTAGAGCAATCATATGCTCTGTTGGTATACATATATATCATATTGGTATCACATTGTACTAGAAGTCTTTTTCGCTACTTATACTTCTGTTCTATTTTAAAATATTTTATTATCATTTTTATTCTAACGAGTATATATGGAGATTTAGTTGCCGTAGATTATATTTTCTTGCTCTACAACTGGTTGTAATACTGCTAATGGTAGAGTGTGTACTGATATTTATAGGGAAGGAGATCAAGGTTTGCATGCCAATCACGTGTTGATTCTTAGAATCTGATTATGTAATTTATGGTGCTCAACAGCAGTCAATGTTATATTTAGAATATTAAATCAAGTGACAAGTAATATTATTTCAGTTTAATAATTAAATTTTAAAAATGAGAAAGAAAAATAAAGTAAAATAAGCGGTATATTGTACTAGTTATATTAAAAAATATGAAAAAATATTTGCTATATCAATAATATTTCTTATTGTATAAAAAACAATAATAATAAATAGTAAAAACGGTAAATAAAATTAGATTATGAAGAGAAAAGAAATATAAAAAATTAAATAAAGTTAGAAAAGGAAAAAAGAAAAAAATAAGAAGAAAACTAGAAAAAGAAAAGCAGAAAAGAAAAGAAAAAAGAAAAAGAAGAAGAAAAGAAGCATAGAAATAAAAAAGAATTGGAGAATAAAGAAAAAATTCCCTACAAAAACTACTATGGGTAGAAAATGTAATTAGTTTATGGATAGAAAAATAAATATGTAGACAAAGGTAAATAATTTTATTTTTGTGGGTAACTGTGTCAAAACCCCTTATTTTATACCACGAGTTCAAAAGTCTTTTATCATTTCTTAATTTTCGTGCATAATCAAATGGTTTCATATAAAGTATAACATGATGTTACTCTAGGTGACATTTGCTTCTATTGAAATTAAGGTAACTAGGTGTAGAATTAATTATTGTACTTTAACGAAATAAAAAATACTATAAATTATTTTAAGAAAACGTCACTCTAGTAAATGATCCAAATACTTTTGAAGTAGTTAGTACAAATAGAGTTTAGGATTCAAAACGTGATAGCAGTAGACAATAAGCCAAAAACTGGACACACATTCTGAAAGGTTCAGTCAGTGGCCAGGCCACTATCCTCGATACTCGAGGGATGTGCTTACGTGAAGGCCAGTGAGATTTTTTTAATATAAAATGCAATTAAAAAAAGTTTCAACGAGGATTAATCATTATCTTAAAATGATTATCCATTTACTAATCAACTTGGTAACCATGTTATGCATTTATTCCTTCCTGCCTACAAAGTCGTAAAGTGCGACCTTTCAACATGGAAAATTTCAAAAACCTTCAATCTTTTTTCACAATTTATGCTTGTCTTTGACAAATTGCAAGTAGTTCATTTTCTGCTTCTTGTATTATTTTAATAATATTTTAAGGGAAAGGTAATTATTTAGCACACGGCTCTTCTTCACTTGATGAAAAGTCCGATTTGGATAAGAAAAATTAAGGAGCCAGTTATGCCAAGTGAAGAACGCATGGGCATCCCCTATATATGTAGCGTTTGAAAGATAGTATATCCACAAATCACTCTATCCCCAAGAGCGTTCAAACACAAATGAAGTAAATAAAATTCTCCGAAGAAACAATGTTCATTATATGTTATATATCAATAAAATTTAATATTTTACTTGTATACACAGTATAATTTTTTTAAGGAAGGATAATAACTTGACCACCCTTCTAACAATGTTGCTTTGTGATAGGTTACAAATATCTTGGACATAAGTACTTTGTTTTATGTTTTGATGATCTAACAAACTATCCAGAACCAGTAAGGAACCTGTTACACATTCTCAAGACCTTAAGATCACAAGGTTCCAGCTTGGGTTATGGTTCAACTCTTTAGAGTATAGAAGGAACAACTGAGGGACCAGGTTCCTACCAACTCCTGAGGTGACTATACGAAGTCATCTCTCCGGCTATAAAACTTGTTGCATGCACACGCTACAGTACATGAACAGTGCAACAATCAACTTTCTGTGGAAGGCTTTTTACCTATCTTAGTTACATCACTATAAGTGATGTCATACATGTATTAATACAATAAGGGAAGGTAAAATACTTCACTTGAACACTTAGAGATTTGACTCAAGCTCTCTCATGGATCATCCAGCAAGCAACTCTCATGTGCTTCAAGAACAAAATAACTATGAACCAGTTCCCACATTAAATTATTGTATGTCCTTAGTTGAGTTGTAACTTTGTTAATGTTCTTACTTGTAATTCTTACTTAGCTACTAAGAAGTAGTGTGCAGGAAAATCTTGTAAATCTTAAACATTTGTGTTTGAGTCTTGCCTAGAGTTAGTCGAGTTGTGAAGTCTTTGTAATAGAGATATTACAAAATGGCTTATAATAGGTGTGTTGCAAGTTATTTAGGGACTAGGAGGTTAATTCATATGTTGCATAGGTTGTAATCTAAGAGTTGCTAGTGAAGTTGAAAATCCTACAAGTGTAGGTCGTAGTTTTTAATCCCGTTAAGCTAGGAATTTGCCACGTAAAATTCCTTTTGTCATTTATTTACTGTAGTGTGAGTGTGTTCTATTGAACCTGATAGAGAACCTAAATCTCTATAGAGTTTGGTGGATCCTTATATTCTATAAATTAATATTAGAGCATGTTCTTTCTATCAGGTTAACACCTAGAAAGGATCCGCATGGCTGCTCCTCCAAACTTCGAAGAAGGTCAGTCTACTTACAGACTACCTAGGTTCAATGGACAGTATTATGAATGGTGGAAAACTAGGATGAATGACTTCAACATGGCTGAAGATTCTAAGTTATTGGATGTCATATGTGAGATACCCTTTGTCCCTACCAAGAACCTTGGCGACCCAGTTGTATCCATTCCTAAGACGAATTCCTCCTAAGACGAGAAAGGAATTCATTGATGCTGATTGAAAGGCCATAGAGAAGAATTTTCGTGCAAAGAAAATTCTTATTTGTAGGATAGGTCCTGATGAATATAACAGGATATCAACATGTCAATAAGCAAAAGAAATTTGGGAAGTGTTGTAGACATCTTACGAATGAACAACACAGGTGAAACAATCCAAAATTGACATGCTCACCACTGAATTTGAGCTTTTCAAAATTAAAGATGATGAATCCATCCAAGATATGCACACTCAATTCACCTTCATTATCAATGGGCTTCATTCTCTTGCTGAAATCATTCCTAAAAGCAAGCTTGTCAGAAAAATCCTTAGTGTACTGCCCAATTCTTGGAAAAGCAAAGTAAACATCATCACAAAGGCGAATGTCTTGTAGACACTGACCATGGATGAACTTGCTGGAAACTTGAAAACATATGAGAAGAGAAGAAGAAGAAGAAGAAGGACAATGAAAGAAGAGAGCCCATAATAGAGAAGAGCCTAGTCATCAAGCTAGACAACAATGACTCAAGTGATGAATACGGTGATATGGCTTATTTGACAACAACATTTCAGAAGATGGTTCACATGAATGGAGAAATTCCAAAAAGGAGAAGTTCTAGCAAGCCAAGAAATTATGACCTCTATCATAAATGTGGCAAGCCACGACACTTCATCCAGAATTGCCCTCTCTCAAAGTAAGATCAATACAACAACAACTTTGACAAAGCATCCAAGAGGAACTCGATTCCTGATAAATGCCTCAAGAGGAAAATGATGCTGACAATGTTGTAAAGAAAGATCTTATTGCATGGGAAGAGTCCTCCAATGAATTTGAAGAAGAAAATGATCGTGCTGGTAGTTCAATGATGGCAGTGAAAAATGAAGCAACTGACTATGATTCAATCTTTGCTTTAATGGCTCAATTTGATGATGATGAAGATGAAGACGGTGATGAGGTAAATTTTCTGGATGTTCAAAAAATCTGAAATCTTACTCCCTTAAACAGCTCATGTCATTAGCAAATAAATTAATTGATGCTTACCATAGTCTTATAAATGACAAATATGCACTAACTATGGAGTTAGGGTTATGGCTGTTCAACGGGCCGGCCCGTCCCATCCCGCATCCCATCTAGATCCCGTCCTATCCCGTCCCGCGTCCTGTCTAAATTCTGTCCCTTCCCATCCCGTCCCGCGTCAATTTAAATGGGACGGGCCATTGATAAACCGGACACGGAATGGGACGGGACGACCGTTTCGTCCCGTTTGTCCCGTCCCGTTTCATCCCGTCCCGTCCCGTCCTGTTCCGTCCCACGTCCCGCCTAGATTTAATTTTATTTTTATATTAGCCATTGGCCAATGGCTTAATTGGAAAAAATAGCCGTTTTGTAACGGTCCAAACAAGCCCTACACCCCCCCAAAACACCCCAACCCCCCAAACTTTTAACATAATCCCTAAGTTTATTAAACTATACTTTGGCCCTATTTTCTACTATAAACATTCCTCATTCTTCTTCATTTTTTCCCACAAAAAATCAATCTTCTCTCTCAAATCTCTTACATTCTAATATCCTATCTATATTATATATTATTCTCTAAATTTTGTTACTATCAAGTATCAAGTGCTATATTTCAAGTTTTAATTTTCTAGCATTTGGGCAAATTTGTTAGAGCGCATTTCAAGCTTCAAATTAATTTATCGAGTATTTGGAGTAATATTTGAGAAATTTCTTCAAGTTTTAATATTTAATCACGATGCACTCCTTCCATGCTTTTCATGATTCCAAAAGGGAAGGTAATAATAATGATATGCACTGAAGCGGGAAATAAAGATCCAGGGGGAACTTACTGAGGTTCCTGTTGCACTATCAGACTCCTGAATAATTGAATAATAACTAAGGGGGAATGCAGAGATTCAGGGGGAATCTTAAGGTCTTCATGGTTTCCTATCTGGTTTTGTGTGGCTCTTTCTGGGTTTTTCAATTTTGAGTTTGTCATCATCAAAAATGGAAAAATTGATAGGTTACTAGTACCTTGGACATAAGTACTTTGTTTTATGTTTTGATGATCTAACAAACTTACTATCCTGAACTAGATAAGGAACCTGTTACACATTCTCAATACCTTAAGATCACAAGGTACCATCTTGGGCTATGGTTCTACTCTTCAGAGTAGAAGGAATAGTTGAGGGAAAAAGTTCCTACCAGCTTTAGAGATGACTGTACGAAGTCAACTCTCCAGCTAAAAAAGTTTTTGCATGCACACACTACAATACAAGAACAGTACATCAATCAACTTTCTGTGGAAGACTTTTTACCTACCTTGCTTACATCATTATAAGTGATGTTATACATGTATTAATACAATTAAGGAAGGTAAAAAACTTCACTTGAACACTTAGAGATTTGACTCAAACGCTCCCACGTGATCTGCAAGAAACTCTCAAGTGCTTCAAGAACAAAGAACAAAACAACTATGGACTGTAAACGCGTGATTTTTGACCCTCCCCGAGATTTTTTATATTTTTTCAGCGTAAAATATTTAGTTTAATTTTAATATAGCTATTTTAGCTAAATTTGACTCTTTTACTTTATTTTTACCTTAAAATAAAAAATAACAAAAATATAGTTTCATTAATATTTTTGTAGTTATTTTAAACTTGAAAAATATAAAAAATAATTTTATTTTAATTATGAGTATTATAGTTATTTTGATTACCTAGGATTAATTAAATAACACCATTCTCGGTTCCGGGCGAAGAATAATATTTGGGTTCAAACTACCCGGTTTTATAATTTTCGGACCTAGCCCGTAATAATCCGAGTCCACTACACTAAGGGGGACAACACATAATGGGATGTGGGAATAATAAGAAAAGGACAAAGGGAAAAGACAAAGAAAAAAAGACAAAAGGAAAAAACAAAGGTAAAAGACAAAAAATAAACATGGGACTTATTTAAAAAATAAAAAAAAGACAAAAGAAAGAGAGACTCACGTGAAGGCTTCTTCTTTAAGAAGAGAAAGACGGCAGGAAGGGGCAGGCGGGCAGCAATTGAGGAGACCCCATCTTCTTTGATTTCCAATAACTGACTCATATATTTTCAAAACTCATGGGAAGAGTCTAGGCATTAAAAATTGGTAGAATATTTCTGAACAAAATCCAATCAAGTCAATAAAAATCAGTCGGTGATTCGGAAGAGCCAAATCCGGCAACCTCCATGGAAAAACAACCTTGACTGGCCATAAAGAGTTATCGGTGGATTTGCTGTTTCGTCGCTGATTTTTGCTGAGTCCGCGTATCTGAGTTTCCCAGTTTCTTCTTCGTCTTTGTTTGATTCCGTTTTTGCATGTGTCGCTACTGTCCAGTTGGAATTTACCCGGATGCTTTGCTGATTTTTGCGTGAGTTAGCTGGGTTTCGATTTCAATTTGGATTGCTATCCGAGATGTAGTTCGAGGTCAAAATCCGAGGTTGCCATTGAATTTTTCCATCCGGTCAGTTGGTTCCAGTTTCAGTTTTTTTTTGAATTTTAGCTTGTTCGATTGTTTGGTCTGAAAATATGCACAAGTAATTCGTTTGCCTTGAATAATTTACTGCAATTACTAGTATCTCATTTTAAATTGTTTACTTCATTTACAGCTACCTTAACTAAGTTTTTTTTGGTTGAATAAATATGAATTGTCACCCATCGCTTGCAATAATGGAAATAATCTTGTGTGTATCCTATGAATTAATCCAGAAGTTGCATTTTGTTTGGGTTCTGTTCTTAAAGTAACGATTATTTGTGTGTTTAACCTGCAGTAGTACAATTGCTCCAGTTATTTAACTTTCCTTTGGAGAACTGAATTGGAAATAGCATGCTACTAAAATTGTGTGTTAATGTTTTGGGGCTTGGATTCACTGGAAACGCATGTTTGTCGTTAAATTTGGATAAATTATGATGCAAATTCTAATTACTGTTGATTGGGAGCCTCACTTAATTATTTGTCAAAGCTTCATTTTTTTTTATGTTTGTTAGTCCCTGTTAATTAGATGTGATATTCTTGAAAATTTGAATTAGTATAATCTTCCTCCATGTTTCCCTTTGTCCAGATCTTATGAGTTAGCTATGTGGGAAAATGTATTATTATTTTAGTTTAGAAATTACTTTCTATGATATTTTTTGGCGTTTGGTTTGTCAGAGTAGTTGGCATGTGATAGTTGTTTATGGTGGAGGATAGAAGCTATTTAGTAAGTATAACTAATTATCGTTGTCAAATATGCTCACTGCCATGACACTTGATTTTATTAATAAGACCCTTTGAATTGATTTGATGTGTGTCATATTAGCCAAAATATATAACTATTGCTCTCATAATGTAATTTAGAAACTTGGATAAAATTATTTGAGGTGTGTTATGCCAAACAAAAATGACAATTGTGTGGCCCTCTTTTATTATGAATTGATCCTTAGATCTCGAGGCGTGCCATTTAGCAAATTCCATGACCCTCGCAAAAATGCAAACGCGTAGTTGCTTTAGGCGCGTGTTTAATAATATTACTTTCCTAAATACGGGTGCGCATTTATGTGACCCAAATCTTACTCCCGACGAAACTGAAATACATTAAAGTCACAGGCGTACTGGTGGCGGTGTGACTCGAAATGTGTTTTCGTGACGTCGCAATTCTTCTAAGAAATAAAAGCGGAGCATTAAAAATGCATAGTTAAAACATATAAAGAAATCAGATAAAAGCAAAAGTACAGTTGAGCGACCGTGCTAAAACCACGGAATCCGGGAGTGCCTAACACCTTCTCCCGGGTTAACAGAGTTCCTTATCCGGTTTTCTAGTTTCGCAGACTATATTACAAAGTCATAAAATTTTCTCGGTTCGGGATTAAACCGGTGACTTGGGACACCATTATTTTCCCAAGAGGCGACTCTGAATAATTAAATAAATTGATCCCGTTCCGACCGTCCTTTAAGTGGAAAAACTCCTTCCCTGATTATTATTATTATCTCTTCCCGGGGTGTAGTAGTAAACAGTGGCACATTATATACATATTGTGCGCGCCAAAAGGAGGTGTGACAGCTCTGGCGACTCTGCTGGGGATAAATAACCCAGAACTTTGGTTCAGGGTTTAAGAATTCGAGCTCAGTTAAAATTGTTGTTTTTGCTTATATTTGATTTCATTATATGTTTTGATTAATGTGCTACATGTCTACCGCTTTGATACTAATTGCATTGTATATACAAACTGCTATATGTTTACCGCTTTGATATTGCGTGAACTGTATATAAAACTGTGCCGAAAATCCTTCTCTTCTTACCCCCGGGGATGTGCTTACTGGTTGAGACTCCCCTTTCCGTTAGTGTCAATACCAAAAATAAGAAAAGAGGCAGGATAAGTTACAAAGCCGGACGATCCCGCGGGTCCCCGGTACGTAGCCCCCTCCTCAATCCGAGTTGTCTGCTCGGGTACACGGTCTAGTACCATTGAAAACATCGGGATATTGAGCCTAGATTTAGGACGTTTATTTGCATCATATCTGACTTAGGGGACTCAACACAGGGGTTGGGTCCGTCTAGGATAGGTGACCCGGTAATCAAAAGACCGAGCATGTTATATGTTGCATTTATTTGTTCTAGATTATTACGGGCTAAATTCCTGAAAAACAAAAAGAGAGGAAATTTTAGAATAGAAAATATCGAAATGTCGACGAAACGATGTCGAAGGTTTGAAAAGAAAATTTGAAAAATAGGTGGAACAATTTTGTTGAAATAATTGGTCAACTAATCTGACCGAACTACGCAGGTTTGATTCTCGCCATTAGGTGGGATACGTAGGCAACCCTCATCGGGTCCAACCACCCCTTCAAAAAATTAAAAAAAAAATGTCGAAGTTTTAGTTTTCAATAAAATCAAAGTGATGCCATTTTGAAAAATAGCCGAATGTTCCGAAAGGACGCCGGAAGGCTGTTTTTGCAAAAATAGCCACTTTGAATCATTTTTAATAATTTGCGGGCACAACCTTGAAATATTCCTTGTGGAAATGTTGCAAGGCCATAGCCGCAAAATCAAGTTCGGGTTCACACCCCGTTTGCAAAAATAACCAAAAAATGTCAAATTTTTGATTTTGTTATAAATAAGTCGGGTGATGCTATTCTTGCTTAAAATAAGCCGAACGTCCCTCAAAAGACGCCGGAAGGCTGTTTTTGCAAGAATAGCCACTTTGGATTTTTTAAAATAATTTTGGACACAACCTTGAAATATTCCCTCGCGGAAATGTCGAAAGGCTGTATCCGCAAAAATCAAGTTTTGAGTCATCACTCAACTTTACAAAAATAACCACTTTATCAAACAAGCCATTACATGGCCGAAACTTTACTGAAATAGCTACATTTTTGCATTTGAACTTTCTCAGTCTTGTGTTGGCCTGTGTCGGTGCTGAATGATGCCCCATAGGTCCCACGATAAAATTTTGAATTTGCATCTTCTTACATAAAATTTTGCAAAAAGAGCCACTTTGTCTAAATAAGCCATTACATGGCCAATTTATGAAAAAATAGTTTTGTGTTGATTTATGGTGATGCCGAACGATGCCCCATGAGCCACAGGATAAAAAAAATTTAAATAAATTTTACAAAAATAGCCATTTTGTCAAATAAGCCATTATGTGGCCAATTTTGTAGAAATAGTCATAAGTGACACCAAAAATATTCTTATTCTTGTAGAAATCTCCTACACAAGTTTGTAGTTGGAGTCGGCTTGTACAATTTTTATTCAAAAAATAATAATAATCAAATAAACATCTCTTTATTTCTTGCATTAATTTGCAAGAACTACGTTCGGTCTGATTCATGCGGGGTCATGATACGTAGGCAATCTCCATAAGATTCGACCACAACTGTATATGTATATATATGGAAAAAAAATATGAAAAAAAAATGAAAAAAAAGAAAAAAAATGAAAAAAAGAAAGAAAAAAAAGGAAAAAAGAAAAAAGAAGTAAGCAAAAAATATTGATGAGGACTTACTAATTCCATTTCTACCATATTTTATTTTGAATTGTTGAGAATTGAGGTGGTTGGTTTGTGGTGAACCGGAAATAGAAGATCCAGGAAAACCTGATTATGATCCAAGATAGTGACACCAAGAATATCGCATAGAGTCCTTTACCTGCACGCCGGGATGGACGCTTTGTGGGGATGTATTGACTAAAGCTGAAAATGTCGAAGCAAATAAGTGGCCTTGGTAATATTGATGCGAAGCTTAGTGGCCAAAATATCGTGCTTGGTAATCGGGAAGACTCTCCATTCCTTGGTCAACCAGAATGGAGTTTTTGGTGGCTTATTTTGTTGTCATTTCTGTCGTCCAGATTATTTTAGGGTTGTAATCAGGATATTGTCATGTAACTCAAACCCTTTTGTCGTTCTATTTTGTCCAGTTTTCTATTGGTCGTAATACCTCATTTAGTATTGTGTAGGTCTGTTCCAAGGGTGTGCCCCAGTTTATTGTGTTTCTTTTGTCGTATTAATTCATTTCTAGTTCGTCTAATGCAACTCTCTTGTTTTCCATTATTTCGAGTCATTTTTCTTTGATTTAAGTCTTTCTTCTTTATAGTCATTTTTATGTCAACACTAGTGACATGACATGCACGCATAATTGTGGCCTAATCTTAAAAGTTAATCATGAAGGAATTGGAAGACAATCATGGCATTTTAAAAGAAATAATGATTTGAGGTTATTTGGAACCCGAGTCACGTGAAATTTGGGGCGGGTAAAATACAAAGAAAGCCTTAAGGGCAAAATGGCCATGCTGACATGGGGTTCGCTCGTGATACTGAAATGGAAATGTCGTCCAGCAATACTTTAAAATGACGGATGAAAAAGGCGAATGGACGATATGGTTATCAATCGGGGCACAAACAGAAGATGTCGTGAATATGTTGTTTGAACTTGGCATGTTTTGAAAATTGGAATGACGAAGGCATTTTGTTCTGCTATCCAAACACTTTATCCATCGTCAACCCTTTGAGCTTTATTTTAAAATCTTTCATACCCCTCCTTCGGAATTAGTTGCAAAGACTAGAAACACAGGTTTGAAAGACAAGAGAAAAAGGGATAAAGAAAAAGAAAAAAAAACAACAAAAAGAGATAAAGAAAAGAAAAGAAAAGAAAAAGAAAAATGAATGAAAAAGAGCAACTTGAAAAAAAGGGAATTGGGAACTACGTTTGACCTGATTCCTTAAAGAGGATACGTAGGCGCTTCACAGTTCGGTCATAGTGTAAATAAAGAAATAAAAATCCCCAAGTAAAAACTGGGGCAAAGAAAAATTGTGTTTATTGTAAATAAATTTAGGTCCGAAGGTTGTAAATTTTGAACCCAAAATTGATTTTGTTTTGAGCCTTTAATACCCTTTCTTTCTAGCCCTATCCAAATCCCACATTACGGTCCAAAGAAAGACCTTCCGATCAGTCTTCAAAAGATGCCACGTCAGGCGAGTGAGATGATTTTCAGCAGAAAAGACTCTGATTCCCAGCAGAAAGGAAACACGAGAGAGTCTTAGCAGTGACACCCCGATCCCCAGCTAAAAGTGATACAAATGAGAGAGTCTTACCGGTGAAAACCTTCACGGGCACCATAAGGCGACGGAAGCTGAGAGAAAATCAAAATGAGAGAGGCTTGAAAGTGAAAACCCTTCGGGCACTACAAGTCAAATAAAGGGGATAATCAGATGGAAATCACAAGACAGAAATCGTGAAAGGCAATTAACGACGGAGGATAGGCCATATATGCATGTCATGACCAGTAGAGTTGGTATCCGCATTTGATAAGTTTTATAGTTGTTTCTGGTTAGAGAGTCAGTCCTCCCTTGTCTTCTATTTGTTGTTTCTTTTTATCTTTCTCCTTTTGTCAAAATTCTCCATCAAAGTCGGTCTAGTCAAAACATAGTGAGAAATGACTTCAAAACTTGCCACCAACTTTCCAATTATTATGCAAGGCAAGGAAATGCCATTGACGGCAGAGAAGTACGGTGCAAAGAAGATTATTAAACTGGGGCAGAAAATTTTCTTTTCAGTTTGAAAATTTTCTGGAAGTCAATACCCACTTGGGGAAGAAGGAAAGTCTTAAGGGAAATGGTCTTCGAACCAGTGTCATCCTCAACAGCCTTCAAGAAGAGTGAAACACCAATTTTGAGGAGATCAGTATCCCCCAGCAATGCTATCTTCAACAAGTTCCGAGGTGGTCGGACAACACAGAGTGGTAAAGGAAGCAAGGAAATCCCATCTTCAACAAAATAACCCCCAGCAAGTTGAGAAACACAGAACAGGGAAGGGATAAAAGGAAAAACCCATCCCCACCAGGAATATCATCTCCAGCAAATGAAATCATTCCCCAACAAGTTTTGGGAACCCCGAGCGAGGGAAAGGAGAAAAGGAAAAAAACCACCACATGAGCGGCACAACCGCTCACAATGTTTTGAACTAACAAATTTTCTTTGATTTGAAACAGGGAAAGAAAGTGCTATTGATAGCAGAAAGTCATGCCACAAGGAAGAACACCAATATTGGGGCAGAAAATTTTCTGCCGTTGTTGAAAATTTTCTCGGAGAAACGAGGAAGGCAATTCAAGATGACGTATCAGGTTTGTCCACCTTCAAATAGGATGTTTCAGGTTTGTCCACCTTCGAACATGACATCTCAGGTTTGTTCACTTTTTGATATCATGGGAGTATTCGCCCTCGAATAGGATACAATGGGAGTATTCGCCCTCGAATAGGATACAATGGGAGTATTCGCCCTCGAATAGGATACAATGGGAGTATTCGCCCTCAAATAGAATACGATGGGAGTATCCGCCCTCAAATAGGATACAATGGGAGTATTCGCCCTCGAATAGGATACAATGGGAGTATTCGCCCTCAAATAGAATACGATGGGAGTATCCGCCCTCAAATAGGATACGATGGGAGTATTCGCCCTCGAATAGGATACGGTGGGAGTATTCGCCCTCGAATAGAATACGATGGGAGTATTCGCCCTCGAATAGGATACGATGGGAGTATTCGCCCTCAAATAGAATACGATGGGAGTATCCGCCCTCAAATAGGATACGATGGGAGTATTCGCCCTCGAATAGAATACGATGGGAGTATTCGCCCTCGAATAGAATACGATGGGAGTATTCGCCCTCGAATAGGATACGATGGGAGTATTCGCCCTCAAATAGAATACGATGGGAGTATCCGCCCTCAAATAGGATACAATGGGAGTATTCGCCCTCGAATAGGATACAATGGGAGTATTCGCCCTCGAATAGGATACAATGGGAGTATTCGCCATCGAATAGGATACAATGGGAGTATTTGCCCTCGAATAGAATACGATGGGACTATCCGCCCTCGAATAGGATATTTTACGTTTGTTTTATTTTACATTGCCCTTTGCATATTTCATAAATTATTGCCAGAATGCATTTTTAATTCAAAAGTTGCTACTAAAAGCAGGCGCCTACCTGTATAACAAAAGGCAAGTCTTCAGTCTTTACATTGCAGGTCTTGAAACCAGTAACCCACCATAAAGCAGAGAGTTACAACAAGAGTTCCCAACGCAAATTCAAGCGCATGAGTCAAAGGAAGGGAGGGAATGAAGGAAATTTTCCCAACATCATTATCCTCAGCAGGTAAGTAAACAATTCCAAAGATATCCCTAGCAGTCAAGGAAAAATAACACGACCTAGGAGGAAAGTAGTTGAAGTCAGGGAGCCCGCCTGAAGAATGGAGTGGCGATTTATTTTGAAGTTGTAGTTGAAGTCGGGGAGCCCGCCCGAAGAATGGAGTGGCGATTTTATTTTGAAGTTATAGTTGAAGTCAGGGAGCCCGCCTGAAGAATGGAGTGGCGATTCATTTTGAAGTTATAGTTGAAGTCAGGGAGCCCGCCTGAAGAATGGAGTGGCGATTTATTTTGAAGTTGTAGTTGAAGTCAGGAAGCCCGCCTGAAGAATGGAGTGGCGATTTTATTTTGAAGTTGTAGTTGAAGTCAGGGAGCCCGCCTGAAGAATGGAGTGGCGATTTTATTTTGGAGTTGTAGTTGAAGTCAGGGAGCCCGCCTGAAGAATGGAGTGGCGATTTATTTTGAAGTTATAGCTGAAGTCAGGGAGCCCGCCTGGAGAATGGAGTGGCGATTTTATTTTGAAGTAGTAGTTGAAGTCAGGGAGCCCGCCTGAAGAATGGAGTGGCGATTTTATTTTGAAGCAGTAGTTGAAGTCAGGGAGCCCGCCCTGAAGAATGGAGTGGCGATTTTATTTTGAAGCAGTAGTTGAAGTCAGGGAGCCCGCCTAGAGAATGGAGTGGCAATTTTATTTGAAGTAGTAGTTGAAGTCAGGGAGCCCGCCTGAAGAATAGAGTGGTGATTTTATTTTGAAGCAGTAGTTGAAGTCAGGGAGCCCGCCTGAAGAATGGAGTGGCGATTTTATTTTGAAGCAGTAGTTGAAGTCAGGAAGCCCGCCTGGAGAATGGAGTGGCGATTTTAGTTTGAAGTAGTAGTTGAAGTCAGGGAGCCCGCCGGGAGAATGGAGTGGCGATTTTATTTGAAGTAGTAGTTGAAGTCGGGGAGCCCGCCTGAAGAATGGATTGGCGATTTATTTTGAAGTTGTAGTTGAAGTCGGGGAGCCCGCCCGAAGAATGGAGTGGCGATTTTATTTTGAAGCAGTAGTTGAAGTCGGGAAGCCCGCCTGGAGAATGGAGTGGCGATTTATTTTGAAGTTGTAGTTGAAGTCGGGGAGCCCACCCGAAGAATAGAGTGGCGATTTGTTTTGAAGTTATAGTCGAAGTCGGGAGCCCGCCCGGAGAATGGAGTGGCGATTTTATTTTGAAGTAGTAGTTGAAGTCGTGGAGCCCGCCCGGAGAATGGAGTGGCGATTTTATTTGAAGCAGTAGTTGAAGTCGAGCCCGCCCGAAAAATGGAGTGGCGATTTTATTTTGAAGTAGTAGTCGAAGTCGTGGAGCCCGCCTGAAGAATGGAGTGGCGATTTTATTTTGAAGTTGTAGTTGAAGTCGGGGAGCCCGCCCGGAGAATGGAGTGGCGATTTTATTTTGAAGTAGTAGTTGAAGTCGGGAGCCCGCCCGGAGAATGGAGTGGCGATTTTATTTGAAGTAGTAGTTGAAGTCGGGGAGCCCGCCCGAAGAATGGAGTGGCGATTTTATTTTTGAAGTTGTAGCTGAAGTCAGGGAGCCCGCCCGAAGAATGGAGTGGCGATTTTATTTTGAAGTTGTAGTTGAAGTCAGGGAGCCCGCCTGGAGAATGGAGTGGCGATTTTATTTTGAAATAGTAGTTGAAGTCGGGGAGCCCGCCTGGAGAATGGAGTGGCGATTTTATTTTTGAAGTTGTAGTCGAAGTCGTGGAGCCCGCCTGGAGAATGGAGTGGCGATTTAGTTTTGAAATTGTAGTTGAAGTCAGGGAGCCCGCCTGAAGAATGGAGTGGCGATTTATTTTGAAGTTGTAGTGGAAGTCAGGGAGCCCGCCTGAAGAATGGAGTGGCGATTTATTTTGAAGTTGTTTAAGGAAAGCGGCAGAGTGTAACGGAAATCCCCAGCATGAATCAGAAGGAAGGCAACAAGGATCAGAAAAGATAGATTCAGACTTCGAAGGAGAATAGCTCGAAGATCACAAGTAAGGGAATTCACTTCGGAGTGCAATGCAAGATAGCAACAAAAGAAGCTTGCAACCAGAATGCGAGTCAACAGTCCGAGATGATCAACAGAAGTTAGTCATAAAAAAAAAAAAAAAAAAGGCAAGGAGTTAATCTAAGTGCAGAAGTTGATGAAAGATGTGGTGTGCTCAAGACATGGCCGAGGTCACAAGCACTGCATACCTGGTTCAGATCCAGAAAGCTGAAGAAGATTGAACTAGTACATACAACTAGCAAGTATCAAGGTTCAAATTTAGAGTCCGCATGAAGCACCAACCAATACTCAAGATCAAGCTTCGGAAGACTTATAGATAGGAATCTTGTAACTAGTAGCTGATAGGCTTAGTTAGTCTTTCTCATGTTTTGATTTTTGATGTAATAGCAGGACCACGGACCGGAACTTCGATGGAACGGAACCTCGACGGAATGGCACCTCGACTGGCTCTCCACCTCGGTATACCCCTTCCTCACTCACTTTCGAACTACACGTGGCCTGATTCCTTTATAGCCAAGGATATGTAGGCAGCTCAGATACAAGGGCTCGGTCACATTCCTCTTCTTTTAGTTTAGTCCCTCCAAATAAGGGTCGGGTCAAAAACACTTGTCTAGTCGTTCTTTGTCTGAAAACTCTTTGTGTTTTCAGTCAAAGAGGGGCAGCTGTAAACGCGTGATTTTTGACCCTCCCCGAGATTTTTTATATTTTTTCAGCGTAAAATATTTAGTTTAATTTTAATATAGCTATTTTAGCTAAATTTGACTCTTTTACTTTATTTTTACCTTAAAATAAAAAATAACAAAAATATAGTTTCATTAATATTTTTGTAGTTATTTTAAACTTGAAAAATATAAAAAATAGTTTTATTTTAATTATGAGTATTATAGTTATTTTGATTACCTAGGATTAATTAAATAACACCATTCTCGATTCCGGGCGAAGAATAATATTTGGGTTCAAACTACCCGGTTTTATAATTTTCGGACCTAGCCCGGATACAATATTTGCCGATAACAAGGCTCCGGCTATACCTGTTATAACCCATATCCACACACGTTAGTTCATTCCATAAGTTAGATAACACAAATCCAAGAAGGAATTATCCTTGAGATGATAAGAAGTTAATCTGATTAATCTTAAGTGATACAAGGGTGCATAAGGGTGATTAACAAGTATTAGACGTTAAACGAATCAAGGATGTTGTAACTCGTACTTTTCGGTAAACCTATAAATGCTTAGTATACTTAGGAGGTCATGATTTAAGGTATTTGAATCATATAATATCCGTATCATAATTCTTGAAGTCAAACGAGTTATGAAACAAAAGTCGACAAAAGTTGTTGCAACTTAGGTTCATAGTTTTACCTAAACTTTAGGTCAAATGTTATTAAGTATTTCTTCCAATATACTTGGAATTACGGGGTGATCTACCCACCAAATTGAAGATCTATGAGTCTAGTTTCCAACGCATTAAACGGTTTAGCAATACGACATTGGAATAGAGAGATATAGACATTTTCGTGAGACTGCACAAGCTGCTAGGTGCAAGTAGGTGAGTCACCTACTTGGTTAAATGTCGGCCCAAAAGAGGGAATTTCGGGTCAGATAAGAAGCCCATTAAAAGGCTTATCTTCTGCAATATATACCTCTTTATATTTCACAAATAACCAGACCTAAGACCCTGCAAAATTCCTCCCAAAAATTATCCACAAACCCTAATTGATTTTCCCTCTCTTTCAAGTTCAAATTGGGGGTAAACACTAGAGTTTGAAGAACCAAGTTAAAGGCTGAGTTATCCAACAACAAAGGTGAGTTTACTGCTATATTTCATACATTTATTATGCTGTAAATTCATGGCGATTCGTTATATACATGTAAGAACTCACGGGACGGTGATCGGAAGCCGTGAGTTCAAGTTATTCACTTGTAGCGGACTGTTTTGTGGACTGTTTTGTGTTGCTGTTGGGCTGCGTTTTTATTACAGTTTTGTGGAGTTTTGGAGGAGGCAGGGTGTGGAGAAACACCATATATATGTTGGGTTGTGGTCTGCTAGTTCTTGGTAATATTTTTGGGTCGTTTGATACGACTATAGTGGCCGTCATATGTATGATGTGATTAGGTTGTGTGTGGACTGTTTTGGAAGGCTCAATATGTTTATTATTGATGTTGTTTAGGCTGTTTGGTGATTGTTTTGAATGGTGTGAAGTCCTATATATAGGGGAGGTGCTGTCCGTTTCATCACAAAATAGATTGTGGTTGGTACATAATAGTTGCGACGCTTAAACGTTAACGATAGTGTCATTTCTCCTATTGTAGACTAAGGAGTCGTGACGTTTGCATAGCTTGAGTGTCACGACCCTAGTTCACCAATTGTGAACATGTCGTGATGGCACCCAGTCCCCACGACTAGGTAAGCCTAACACGTTGCGGAATATACAGGTTATAAAATACTTAAATAAGGAACAGCGGAAAATAACACAAAAAGGTATGTAATCCGTGCCGCTTGGCACATACATCCGTCATACAATAAATAGAACACTACCAAGAATCCGGAACCCCACGGTAACACAGACTAAAAGAGAAATACAACTGGGGCTCTATGTATAAAGAGTTTCTAACAACGAAATGAAGAAAAATGTCAACTAGTAATACTAGAATAGAAGGGAAGCCTCCGGATCCGCGGACGTAGCGGATCATACCTCGAAGTCTCCCAGAAAAAGCTGCGGAATCACCTAGCACGAGCCTGCTCTGATGTACCTGGATCTGCACAACAAAAGTGTGCAGAAGAGTAGCATGAGTACACCACGGCGGTACTCGGTAAGTGCCAAGCCTAACCTCGATGGAGTAGTGACGAGGAAGGTCAGGGCCCTACTGAGAAACAATAATAATATGATGATAACAAAATAAACTAAATGATAATAATTTCCGAAATAACAACATTATGATGATTACTGCAACTGTCTACAATCAAGCTAACAACAATTAACCAACTCAAATAAACGAATCCAGGATCTGTGGGAATTGAACCCACAGTCCCATTCTCAGTACCTCTGGGTCTCCGGAATCGAACCCGCAGCCCATGTCTCAATAATATATCAATAACTCAGGATCTCCGGGAATCGAACCCGCAGTCCTTACCAATAATCAATAAATCTCAGGATCTCGGGAATCGAACCCGTAGTCCACATTTCAATAAATCTCGGGATCTCGGGAATCGAACCCGTAGTCCACATTTCAATAAATCTCAGGATCTCGGGAATCGAACCCGTAGTCCACATTTCAATATCACTCCGGGTCTCTGGGAATCGAACCCACAGCCCTGGGTCTCCGGGAATCGAACCCGCAGTCCACAAGCACAGCAATTAAAGGAATACACAGAGAGAATAAATTATGCTTAACTATAACTTCGCCGAAAAATAGTGCCAATAATTATCAAGGAGTTCAAATAAGGCAATTAGGCAACTAAATAGTTAAGGGCTACCTAATCATGTTTTTCTATCCACTACCGGTAAAACATCAAATTAACAGCCAAAGACAGAAATACCGCTCATCGAACATTTTTAATAAATACGTGTTCAACAACCAGCGCATGTACACGCCCGTCACCTCGCGTACAAGGCATTAAAACTATCACATAATATCCTAAGGGTGAAAATTCCCCCACACGAGGTTAGACAAGCCACTTACCTCAATTCCGGTACAATACCGCTAAGCAATAACCCTCTTGCCACGAATGTCGGCCTCCACAAGTGTAGAATCTGATAAAAATCAATAGAATCACATCAAAATAGGCCAATTGGGCATTACCCAATCAAATTAACTCAAAATACACCAAAACCCACAAGTTGCCAAAACCCGACTTCCGGTACGCTTATCGAAAAATCACGAAAATTATATATTCGTTTTCCTTATCTCAATACGAGTCCGTGCATATAAAATTTATCGAAATCGGACTCCGTTTGCCCATTCAAATCAAAGATTTTCTAACATTTAGGCCTAGGGCTCAAACCCACCTTTAATCTTCCAATTTCAGTGAAATAATCACGGATTTCATGATAAACCAACGAATTAAGGTCAAGAAACTTACCCCCGATGATTTCCCGATGATATCCCAACGTTTTCCCCTTCAAAAACCTCTCTTGGAGCTCAAAAATGGCGTTTTTGTGTATGGGGGTCGCGGGTGTTATGTTCTGAACTTAAGCTCACTGCCAGACATTTTCCTTCATCGCGTTCGCGTGGCCTGTCACGCGTTCGCGATGCTCTAACCCATTTACCCTTCGCGTTCGCGTGACGCCGCTCGCGTCCGCGATGCACAGCCGGCTAAACCTTCGCGAACGCGGCGCTAGTCCACGCGTTCGCGATGACCTTATTTCCCATCCAACTCGCCTTGCTCTTCGCGAACGCGACACAGGGATCGCGAACGCGGTGCCTCCCCTTCTTCCACTACGCGAACGCGACGCCTTGGACGCGAACGCGATGCTCTGCAGCACCCGGCCTACGCGAACGCGAACAAGGCCCTCGCGAACGCGATGGCTTAAATCTTGCCCAGTGATCTGCAGTTTTTCTGCAGATTTTTCATGCCCCAAAGTGCCGGATGATGGTCCGAATTCATCCCGAGGCCTCCGGGACCCCAACGAAAACCACCAACATACTCCAAAACACGATACGAACTTATTCCAATCATAAAAACATGTCTAACAACATCAAAACCCATAAATCACATCGATTCAAGCCTAAGTTTCTTAAAACTTTCCGAATTGCATATTTGATCAAAAACCCGACCAAACGACGTCCGAATGACCTGAAAATTTGCGGACATATCCAAAATCACATAACGAAGCTACAGAAATTGTCGGAATTCCATTCCGACCCCCGGATCAAAATCTCACCTATCGATCGGATTCGCCAAAATTTCAACCTTCGGCATTTCAAGCCTAATTGAGCTACGGACCTCCAAAATACCTTCCGAACGCGCTCCTAACCCCGAAATCACCTAACGGAGCTAATGGAACCATCGGATTTCCGTTCCGAGATCGTCTTAACACTGTTCCGGCTATGGACCATTTTCTAGTTTCAAAGCTCTTATTTGGGGACTAAGTGTCCCAAAATGCTCAAATTTTCGGAACCGACTCTCCCGGCAACCCACAATAGCAGAAATGAGCTTTGGGGAACAGTTAAATTAGGGATAGGGGCGTAATTTCCTAAAACGACCGGTCGGGTCGTTACATCTTCCCACACTTAAAGATTCGTTCGTCCTCGAACGAGCATAGAAAACATACCTGGAGTAGTGAAGAGATGAGGGTACTGGCTGCGCATATCCTGCTCGGTCTCCCAAGTCGCCTCCTCGACCGGCCGACCCCGCCACCGAACCTTTGCTGAAGCGATTTTCTTTGACATTAGCTTCCTGACTTGCCTGTCTAGAATGGCTACTGGCTCCTCAACGTAAGACAGATCCTTGTCTAGCTGAACAGATGTGAAATCCAACACGTGCGACGGGTCACCATGGTATCTCCGGAGCATGGAGACATGAAATACGGAGTGAACTCCGGCTAAGCTGGGAGGTAAGGCCAACTCGTAAGCAACCTCCCCAACACGCCTCAAAATCTCAAAAGGGCCAATAAATCTAGGACTCAGCTTTCCTTTCTTCCCAAACCTCATAACGCCCTTCATGGGCGAGACTCGAGCAGAACCCGCTCACCAACAATAAAAGCCACATCGCGAACCTTCTTGTCCGCATAACTCTTCTGTCTAGACTGGGCCGCACGAAGTCTGTCCTGAATCACCTTGACCTTGTCCATAGCCTCCTGAACCATATCAGTACCTAGTAACCTGGCCTCGCCCGGCTCAAACCAACCCACGGGAGACCTGCACCTCCTACCATATAGGGCCTCGTACGGTGCCATCTGAATACTAGATTGGTAGCTGTTGTTATAAGCAAACTCCGCCAGTGGCAAGAAGTGATCCCATGCACCTCCAAACTCAATCACGCACGCACGGAGCATATCCTCCAAAATCCGAATAGTGCGTTCGGACTGCCCATCAGTCTGGGGGTGAAATGATGTGCTCAGCTCTACCCGAGTACCTAACTCCTGCTGTACAGCTCTCCAGAACCGTGAAGTGAACTGAGTGCCTCTATCTGAAATGATAGAAACTGGAATACCATGCAGCCGGACTATCTCCTTGATATAGATCTCCGCCAGTCGCTCCGATGAATAAGTAGTGCTCACCGGTATAAAATGGGCGGACTTGGTCAGCCGATCCACAATAACCCAAATAGAATCAAACTTCCTAACAGTCCGTGGAAGCCCAGATACAAAGTCCATGGTGATGCGCTCCCATTTCCACTCTGGAATCTCAATCCGCTGCATCAATCCACCCGGGCGCTGATGCTCATACTTCACCTGCTGGCGGTTGAGGCATCTAGAAACATAATCAACTATATCCCTCTTCATCCGCCTCCACCAGTAATGCTGTTTCAAGTCCCGATACATCTTCGCGGCACCCGGATGGATGGAATACCGCGAACTATGGGCCTCTGCTAGAATCAGCTCTCGAAGATCATCTACATTGGGCACACAGATACGGCCCTGCATCCTCATAATTCCATCATCCCCGATGGTAACATCCCGAGCATCACCACGCCGAACTCTATCCTGAAGGACAAGCAAATGAGGGTCGTCGAACTGACGCTCCCCGATGCGGTCAAATAGAGAAGACCGAGAAACCACACAAGCTAGAACCCGGCTGGGCTCCGAAAGATCCAGTCTAACAAACTGCATGGCCAAAGCCTGAACATCCATCGCCATAGGCCTCTCCGAAGCCGGTAGATATGCCAAACTCCCCAAACTCTCTGCCCGACGACTCAAGGCATCAGCAACCACATTAGCCTTGCACGGATGATAGAGAATAGTAATATCATAGTCCTTCAGTAGTTCCAACCATCTCCTCCGACGCATATTCAGGTCCTTCTGCTTAAGCAAGTGCTGCAAGCTCCGGTGATCGGTGTAGATCTCGGAAGGAACCCCATATAAATAATGACGCCAAATTTTCAAGGCGTGAACAATGGCGACTAGCTCCAAATCATGAACAGGGATAATTCTTCTCATGCACCTTCGATCTGTCTCGACGCGTAGGCAATCACCCTACCGTCTCCGCATCAATACCGCACCGAGTCCAACTCGTGAGGCATCACAATATACGATATAGGACCCCGAACCCGTAGGCAACATCAATATAGGGGCCGAAGTCAAAGTCGTCTTGAGCTTTCTGAAAGCTCGCCTCACACTCGTCTGTCCACCGAAAAGGGCACCCTTTCGGGTCAATCTAGTCATAGGTGCTGCAATCGAAGAGAACCCTCTACGAAACGACGGTAGTAGCCCGCCAAACCAAGGAAGCTGCGTATCTCAGTAGCGGAGGAGGGTCCTGGGCCAACTCCGCACGGCCTCCACCTTCCTCGGATCTACTCGAATACCATCACTCGACACCACGTGGCCCAAAAATGCCACGGAACTCAACCAAAATTCACATTTAGAGAACTTGGCATAAAGCCTGCTTCTCCCTCAGGATCTGAAGCACTATCCTCAAATGCTGCTCGTGCTCTTCCCGACTCCGAGAATATACTAGAATATCATCAATGAAGACAATCACGAACGAGTCCGGATAAGGCCTGAACACACTGTGCATCAAATGCATAAATGCTGCCGGAGCATTAGTCAACCCAAAAGACATCACGAGGAACTCATAGTGACCATACCGGGTCCTGAAGGCGGTCTTCGGGATATCTGGCTCCCGAATCTTCAGCTGGTGATACCCGGAGCGCAAATCAATCTTAGAAAACACATGTGCGCCCTGTAACTGGTCAAATAAATCATCAATACGGGGCAAAGGATACCGGTTCTTCACTGTAACCTTATTCAGCTGACGATAGTCAATACACATACGCATAGAACCGTCCTTTTTCTTCACAAACAATACAGGAGCACCCCAAGGCGAAACACTGGGTCGAATAAAACCCTTGCCCAATAACTCCTGTAACTGATCCTTCAACTCCTTTAATTCAGGAGGAGCCATACGGTACGGTGGAATAGAAATGGGCTGAGTGCCCGGCAACAAGTCAATAGCAAAATCAATATCTCTGTCGGGCGGCATGCCCGGAAGATCGGCTGGAAATACATCGGCAAAGTCACGTACCACATGAACAGAATCAATAGAGGGAGTGTCAATACTGACGTCCCGCACATAGGCTAGATAAGCAGCACACCCCTTCTCAACCATACGCTGAGCTCCGAGAAAAGAAATAACACGGCTAGGGGTGTGATCTAGAGTACCACTCCACTCAATACGTGGAATGCCTGGCATAGCCAGCGTCACGGTCTTGGCGTGACAATCAAGAATAGCATAATGGGGCGACAACCAGTCCATGCCCAGAATAATATCAAAATCGACCATCCCAAGCAGCAATAGATCCGCTCTGGTCTCAAAATCACAAATGGTGACCAAACACGACCGATATATGCGGTCCACAGCCAAAAAATCACCCACCGGAGTGGAAACATAAATGGGGGCACTCAAAGAATCCCGAGGCACACCCGGATGAGAAGCAAAGTAAGAAGACACATATGAAAAAGTGGAACCGGGGTCGAATAGAACCGATGCCTCCCTGTGACTAACCAGAATAATACCGTGATAACAGAGTCGGATGCAACAGCCGCAGCCCGATCGGGAATAGCATAGAATCCGGCTCGTCCCCCTCTCGAGGGCGGCCTGTGGAACCCCGACCCCCGCCCCCGGATGATCGGGCGAGTGGAGTGGCGGTCGGGGCGGAATGATAGCCTCGCCGGCCCGAGAACCACGCGAATGCTGTGATGACCGATGAGGGCTCCTCTCCCGCGCTCGGGGCACTCCCTAACCGGTGGCGAGTATCCCCGCACTCAAAACAAGCTGCGGGAGGACGCGGTGGCCGTGATCGACCGGCCTCACCCCCACTAGTCCGACCCCGGAAGGACCCGCGCGAGGAGGTGCATCGGAAGCCGGGGAGCATAATAAGGCTCTCGAGGTGCTTCGGAAGACACCGGAGTACCACCGGCGCGCGGGCAATGCTCGAGTGAGGCGGACGACCGGAATATCCCCTGCCAAAACGACCGGGCTGCCGAAGTGCGGGCACCGGAGAAATGGCCCGACTCGCGAGACCTCTTGGCGCCTCTCTGTCTCCACGCTCTCTGGGGAGCGTACTCTCGATCCTCCCGGCAATGCTAACTGCCCGCCGATAAGATATATCTCGTCTCCAACTCTGCGGCCGTGCTCGGATCGGATAGGCGGAATCGGGCCCTCGGTAAATCTCCGCACTCTCTCCCGAACCGTGGCTACCAAGGCCGGTGCATGCATGGCCAGACGGGTGAAGCTGATGGCATACTCCGATACTGACATGGAGCCCTGTCGCAGCCGCTCAAACTCCGAGCGCCAAGAATCCCTAAGGCTGTGTGGAACAAACTCCCTCAAAAATAGATCTGAAAACTGCGTCCAGGTCAACGAAGCGGACTCCTCCGGACTATCCAACTCATACGTGCGCCACCGATCATAAGCGGCCCCGCGAAACTGAAAAGCGGTGAAGGAAACCCCGCCGGTCTCCACAATCCCCATAGTACGAAGAATACGATGACACTCCTCCGGAAAACCCAATGCATCATCACGAAGCCGGGCCACTAAACAACTGGAGGATCATAGTTCTCGAACCTCTCTAATCTACGCTGCTCGTCCTCGAGGCGGCTGGTCCACCTCCTGGTTGTGTTGGGGCGGCGGGAGGCATAACCAAAACATCCGGAACATGTCCCACCGGCACACGCTGCTCCGGTGTAACGGCTACGGGAGTCCGGGCCCCTCCCCCGGCTTGAGATGTAGGCGCGACAAGAGGAAGCAATCCCGCCTGCTGGGCCAAAGTGGTATACGTGCTCGTGAGCCGAGCCGGGGTCTCTCGTAGTGCTCGGAGTAGTAGCAGTCGTAGTTGGTGTACCAGGTGCCCGCGCTCCAACCCGGTCTACCGGTGGCACCTCGGCGGCAGCGCGCGGGTGCTCGTGGCCGCACCTCGGGCGCGTCCTCGTCCTCTGCCTCGGCCCCGGCCTCTGACGGCGGCAACAGGGGGCGCGGGTACCTGATCGTCGCGGTTAGCTCGTGTCCTCACCATCTGTGAGAGAATAGAAAGCAATAGTTTAGATTTTTGATGCCAAAAATGTCGCACGACAAGGAATCCAAAAGAAATGAAGAGTTTCCTAAACGGTTACATAGCCCCTCGTAGATAAATACAGACGTCTCCGTATCGATCAGCGAGACTCTAAGTAACCGGTCCGTGTCCCGTGACTCCTATGAACCTAGAGCTCTGATACCAACTTGTCACGACCCTAGTTCACCAATTGTGAACATGTCGTGATGGCACCCAGTCCCCACGACTAGGTAAGCCTAACACGTTGCGGAATATACAAGTTATAAAATACTTAAATAAGGAACAACGGAAAATAACACAAAAAGGTATGTAATCCGTGCCGCTTGGCACATACATCCGTCATACAATAAATAGAACACTACCAAGAATCCGGAACCCCACGGTAACACAGACTAAAAGAGAAATACAACTGGGGCTCTATGTATAAAGAGTTTCTAACAACGAAATGAGGAAAAATGCCAACTAAAAATACTAGAATAGAAGGGAAGCCTCCGGATCCGCGGACGTAGCAGATCATACCTCGAAGTCTCCCAGAAAGCTGCAGAATCACCTAGTACGAGCATGCTCTGATGTACCTGGATCTGCACAACAAAAGTGTGCAGAAGAGTAGCATGAGTACACCACGGCGGTACTCAGTAAGTGCCAAGCCTAACCTCGATGGAGTAGTGACGAGGAAGGTCAGGGCCCTACTGAGAACAATAATAATATGATGATAGCAAAATAAACAGTTTAAGAGATAACAACAAAATTTCCAAAATAACAACATTTACTGAAACTGTCTACAATCAAGCTAATAACAAATAACCAACTCTATAAACAAGTCCAGGATCTGTGGGAATTGAACCCACAGTCCCATTCTCAGTACCTTTGGGTCTCCGGGAATCGAACCCGCAGCCCATGTCTCAATAATATCTCAATAGCTCAGGATCTCCGGGAATCGAAACCGCAGTCTCTACCAATAACTCAGGATCTCGGGAATCGAACCCGTAGTCCACATTTCAATAAATCTCAGGATCTCGGGAATCGAACCCGTAGTCCACATTTCAATAAATCTCGGGATCTCGGGAATCGAACCCGTAGTCCCTACCAATATCACTCCGGGTCTCTGGGAATCGAACCCACAGCCCTGGGTCTCCGGGAATCGAACCCGCAGTCCACAAGCACAGCAATTAAAGGAATACACAGAGAGAATAAATTATGCTTAACTATAACTTCGCCGAAAAATAGTGCCAATAATTATCAAGGAGTTCAAATAAGGCAATTAGGCAACTAAATAGTTAAGGGCTACCTAATCATGTTTTTCTATCCACTACCGGTAAAACATCAAATTAACAGCCAAAGACAGAAATACCGCTCATCGAACATTTTTAATAAATACGTGTTCAACAACCAGCGCATGTACACGCCCGTCACCTCGCGTACAAGGCATTAAAACTATCACATAATATCCTAAGGGTGAAAATTCCCCCACACGAGGTTAGACAAGCCACTTACCTCAATTCCGGTACAATACCGCTAAGCAATAACCCTCTTGCCACGAATGTCGGCCTCCACAAGTGTAGAATCTGATAAAAATCAATAGAATCACATCAAAATAGGCCAATTGGGCATTACCCAATCAAATTAACTCAAAATACACCAAAACCCACAAGTTGCCAAAACCCGACTTCCGGTACGCTTATCGAAAAATCACGAAAATTATATATTCGTTTTCCTTATCTCAATACGAGTCCGTGCATATAAAATTTATCGAAATCGGACTCCGTTTGCCCATTCAAATCAAAGATTTTCTAACATTTAGGCCTAGGGCTCAAACCCACCTTTAATCTTCCAATTTCAGTGAAATAATCACGGATTTCATGATAAACCAACGAATTAAGGTCAAGAAACTTACCCCCGATGATTTCCCGATGATATCCCAACGTTTTCCCTTTCAAAAACCTCTCTTGGAGCTCAAAAATGGCGTTTTTGTGTATGGGGGTCGCGGGTGTTATGTTCTGAACTTAAGCTCACTGCCAGACATTTTCCTTCATCGCGTTCGCGTGGCCCGTCACGCGTTCGCGATGCTCTAACCCATTTACCCTTCGCGTTCGCGTGACGCCACTCGCGTCCGCGATGCACAGCCGGCTAAACCTTCGCGAACGCGGCGCTAGTCCACGCGTTCGCGATGACCTTATTTCCCATCCAACCCGCCTTGCTCTTCGCGAACGCGACACAGGGATCGCGAACGCGGTGCCTCCCCTTCTTCCACTACGCGAACGCGACGCCTTGGACGCGAACGCGATGCTCTGCAGCACCCGGCCTACGCGAACGCGAACAAGGCCCTCGCGAACGCGATGGCTTAAATCTTGCCCAGTGATCTGCAGTTTTTCTGCAGATTTTTCATGCCCCAAAGTGCCGGATGATGGTCCGAATTCATCCCGAGGCCTCCGGGACCCCAACGAAAACCACCAACATACTCCAAAACACGATACGAACTTATTCCAATCATAAAAACATGTCTAACAACATCAAAACCCATAAATCACATCGATTCAAGCCTAAGTTTCTTAAAACTTTCCGAATTGCATATTTGATCAAAAACCCGACCAAACGACGTCCGAATGACCTGAAAATTTGCGGACATATCCAAAATCACATAACGAAGCTACAGAAATTGTCGGAATTCCATTCCGACCCCGGATCAAAATCTCACCTATCGATCGGATTCGCCAAAATTTCAACCTTCGGCATTTCAAGCCTAATTGAGCTACGGACCTCCAAAATACCTTCCGAACGCGCTCCTAACCCCGAAATCACCTAACGGAGCTAATGGAACCATCGGATTTCCGTTCCGAGATCGTCTTAACACTGTTCCGGCTATGGACCATTTTCTAGTTTCAAAGCTCTTATTTGGGGACTAAGTGTCCCAAAATGCTCAAATTTTCGGAACCGACTCTCCCGGCAACCCACAATAGCAGAAATGAGCTTTGGGGAACAGTTAAATTAGGGATAAGGGCGTAATTTCCTAAAACGACCGGTCGGGTCGTTACATCTTCCCACACTTAAAGAAGGTATGTGTGGCTATCCCTTTCCTTCTTTTGCACGACTCCGATTAACATAATGTAATGAACGAGCTTCCAAAGATACTCTATTCTTAGAAGCTAAGCAGTGCTTACATTGTTTCCCCTCTTATGGAACGATTGATGTTGATGTTGCTTCTCTTATTCTTATGTTATCAATCTTGTTGGTACTTCTTGATTCCTATAAGGTTCATAGTGAAGAGTTAGTCCTAATAAGTTGTACATAGGATACCGACCTTACGTCACTCCGAAAGGTCTACAAGGTGTTTCCATGAGTCGAGCATGCATTATATATATGTATCTATTTTACTCTACCGAGCCGCACTATAGTCGGCCGGGTACGGCACCTATTGTGCAACCACTGATCAGTTGGGTTTTACCGAGCTCCACGTGGGCGGGTACGATTCTACCGAGCCTTATAATGGCCAGGTACGTTTTTACCGAGCCTATTATGGTCGGGTACGACATGATGATGATGATGCCCACAGAGGCGTATGTTTTAAAAGATTATGTATTTATACATATGTATCATGTATTTCATGTCAGTAGCCCTCAGAGGTACTCAGATGTTACAGGTTGTATATTCTCTATCCCTGCTCACATTGTTGTTCATATTTATGGTTCTCTGCCTTACATACTCAGTACTTTATTCGTACTGACGTCCTTTTATTTGTGGACGCTGCATGTCGTGCTTCAGGTCCTGATAGACAGGCAGGTGTAGCTCCCCCATCACAGTAGGTTGTCCAGTTCAGCGGTAATTGGCGAGATCCCTTCTCCGGACTTGCCTTGGTCTTGGTATGCATTTTTGTTATAGACATTATGGGTATGTCGTGGCCCTGTTCCGACTATGTTGCAGCACTTATGTTCCTTTAGAGGCTCATAGACAAGTGTCGACTCATGTATAGTTTGGTATGCCTTGTCGGCTGGTTTTTGTTCTATAGTCTTTCATTTTAGCGTGGAAGCTTGTACCATGTTTCTTGATTGTCTGGTCATCCCATGTTATGTAGGTTCATGCAATCATATTTTATTGTTGGTTGTTCATGATCCATGTCTACCATTTATATTGGTCTAGTCAACCTAAAAGATAATAAAGAAGGTTAGATAAAAGGTACGTTGGTGCTTGGCAAGTATGGTCGGGTGCTAGTCATGGTCCTCCAGTTTGGGTCGTGACAACTTGGTTCGGGGTTCTAGTCATTTTATGTTACTAGTTCGAAAGTAAAAATTTATACTTTTTAATGAATTTTTTACGATAAATATGGAGTTTGAAATAAAGTTATTGGATTCAGTCGAACAAAAAGACAAAAGAAAGAGAGACTCACGTGAAGGCTTCTTCTTTAAGAAGAGAAAGACGGCAGGAAGGGGCAGGCGGGCAGCAATTGAGGAGACCCCATCTTCTTTGATTTCCAATAACTGACTCATATATTTTCAAAACTCATGGGAAGAGTCTAGGCATTAAAAATTGGTAGAATATTTCTGAACAAAATCCAATCAAGTCAATAAAAATCAGTCGGTGATTCGGAAGAGCCAAATCCGGCAACCTCCACGGAAAAACAACCTTGACTGGCCATAAAGAGTTATCGGTGGATTTGCTGTTTCGTCGCTGATTTTTGCTGAGTCCGCGTATCTGAGTTTCCCAGTTTCTTCTTCGTCTTTGTTTGATTCCGTTTCTGCCTGTGTCGCTACTGTCCAGTCCCAATTTACCCGGATGCTTTGCTGATTTTTGCGTGAGTTAGCTGGGTTTCGATTTCAATTTGGATTGCTATCCGAGATGTAGTTCGAGGTCAGAATCCGAGGTTGCCATTGAATTTTTCCATCCGGTCAGTTGGTTCCAGCTTCAGTTTTTTTTGAATTTTAGCTTGTTCGATTGTTTGGTCTGAAAATATGCACAAGTAATTCGTTTGCCTTGAATAATTTACTGCAATTACTAGTATCTCATTTTAAATTGTTTACTTCATTTACAGCTACCTTAACTAAGTTTTTTTTTGGTTGAATAAATATGAATTGTCACCCATCGCTTGCAATAATGGAAATAATCTTGTGTGTATCCTATGAATTAATCCAGAAGTTGCATTTTGTTTGGGTTCTGTTCTTAAAGTAACGATTAATTGTGTGTTTAACCTGCAGTAGTACAATTGCTCCAGTTATTTAACTTTCCTTTGGAGAACTGAATTGGAAATAACATGCTACTAAAATTGTGTGTTAATGTTTTGGGGCTTGGATTCACTGGAAACGCATGTTTGTCGTTAAATTTGGATAAATTATGATGCAAATTCTAATTACTGTTGATTGGGAGCCTCACTTAATTATTTGTCAAAGCTTCATTTTTTTTTATGTTTGTTAGTCCCTGTTAATTAGATGTGATATTCTTGAAAATTTGAATTAGTATAATCTTCCTCCATGTTTCCCTTTGTCCAGATCTTATGAGTTAGCTATGTGGGAAAATGTATTTTTATTTTAGTTTAGAAATTACTTTCTATGATATTTTTTGGCGTTTGGTTTGTCAGAGTAGTTGGCATGTGATAGTTGTTTATGGTGGAGGATAGAAGCTATTTAGTAAGTATAACTAATTATCGTTGTCAAATATGCTCACTGCCATGACACTTGATTTTATTAATAAGACCCTTTGAATTGATTTGATGTGTGTCATATTAGCCAAAATGTATAACTATTGCTCTCATAATGTAATTTAGAAACTTGGATAAAATTATTTGAGGTGTGTTATGCCAAACAAAAATGACAATTGCGTGGCCCTCTTTTATTATGAATTGATCCTTAGATCTCGAGGCGTGCCATTTAGCAAATTCCATGCCCCTCGCAAAAATGCAAACGCGTAGTTGCTTTAGGCGCGTGTTTAATAATATTACTTTCCTAAATACGGGTGCGCATTTATGTGACCCAAATCTTACTCCCGGCGAAACTGAAATACATTAAAGTCACAGGCGTACTGGTGGCGGTGTGACTCGAAATGTGTTTTCGTGACGTCACAATTCTTCTAAGAAATAAAAGCGAGCATTAAAAATGCATAGTTAAAACATATAAAGAAATCAGATAAAAGCAAAAGTACAGTTGAGCGACCGTGCTAAAACCACGGAATCCGGGAGTGCCTAACACCTTCTCCCGGGTTAACAGAGTTCCTTATCCGGTTTTCTAGTTTCGCAGACTATATTACAAAGTCATAAAATTTCCTCGGTTCGGGATTAAACCGGTGACTTGGGACACCATTATTTTCCCAAGTGGCGACTCTGAATAATTAAATAAATTGATCCCGTTCCGACCGTCCTTTAAGTGGAAAAACTCCTTCCCTGATTATTATTATTATCTCTTCCCGGGGTGTAGTAGTAAACAGTGGCACATTATATACATATTGTGCGCGCCAAAAGGAGGTGTGACATGGACGAGTTACCAGAAGTTATTGTATGTCCTTAGTTGAGTTGTAACTTTGTTAATATTCTTACTTGTAACTCCTACTTAGCTTACTAAGAAGCAATGTGTAGGATAACCTTTCTACATCTTAAACCTTTGTGTTTGAGTCTTGGCTAGAGTTAGCCGAGTTGTGAAGTCTTTGTAATATGGGTATTACAAAGTAGTTTGTAATAGGTATGTTACAACTTAGTAGGGGATTAAGAGGTTAATTCCTAGGTTGCATAGGTTGTAATCTAAAAGTTGCTCAGCAGTGAAGTTGAAAATCCTACAAGGTTAGGTCGTGATTTTTAATCTTGTTGAGCTGGGAATTGTCTGCGTAAAATTCCTCTTGTCATTTATTTACTGTAGTGTGCATTTGATCTGTTGAACCCTATAGAGAAGTCCGTTCTCTATAGAGATTGGTGGACCCTTATATTCTATTACTTTGCCACTGCATACTACTCCTATATAAGTTTCAGAAAAATACTTTTGGGAATAATTTATCTTTTTTTTGCTTCTCAAAAAGTGTTTTTGAGATAAATTATTCCCAGAATAATTTCTCTTTCTAAAGTTTGGTCAAATACCTTAACTTTGAAAAAATAAATACATTTAACTAGGGGTATACAAAGAAAATCGACAAACCGCATCAATCAGATTATCCAAGTCAAACCGAGGATAAAAACCTGACTATTGTTTGATTTGATTTGGTTTGGTGTTGGGAAAAAATCCGATCATAACTGGTTTGGTTTGGTTTTAAATACGAAAGTCAAACCAAAACCAAATCAACCCGACAATACATGTATAGAATTTTTAGATATTTTTACTATGAAAATATATACTTATTATGATGTAATTTATAAATATTTCTTAAACTTTTTCATGACTTTTAATGTATTATTTCAAGGTTGGACTTAGAAGTATTGAATGTTCCAATAAGTTTTATAACCATTAATATTAGTAACTCAAATAGTGCTAATAAAAGTCCAAACCAAAATCGAATCATTACTAATTAATGTTACAAAAGACATTCAAGCTAATACCAGGAATGACAATGTATTGAATATCTATTTTTCTATTCTCCATTGATTTAGATAAAAATGCATAACCTATATTTATTTTTCTTTAGCGTTAATCATGTAATTAATACTCCCTTATTAGTCTACTCATTTTAGCATGTCTTAGTATTTTTAAATTGTGTTTATTTTTATTATAATTTTTTAATTAGCAATATTTATATTACGTGATTCTATTGTCTTTATTGTTGAATATTTTAGGATATTGCCATGCCATGTCATATTTATATTATTTTCTTTTAAAATACCTTATGTAGTTCTGTCTTATCAGGATTAAAGAAATATTTGGAACACAGTTATATATTTTGAGCTACGAAGATTTTACTAGAGAAAAAACCGAAAAAATTCGAATAACCTGAAAACTCGAGAAAAACCAAAATCGAAAAATCTGAGTTTATTGGTTTGATTTGGTCTTTAGATTTAGTAGGTGTTTGGACATGAATTCCAAAAAAACTCAATTTGGAGTTTCACTAAAAATTGAATTTAAGATAAAGTTATGTTTAGTTATAATTTTTTCAATATATTTGGATGCTTTTTTTTTTCAAAGTTGTGAAACATGATTTATACGTCACAATTTGTAAAAATATCAAAGCCACCCCAATTTGATTATCCTACTTGAAATAACAATCAAAATGTTATTGTTTAACTGTTATTATATTTTGCTTTGCTGCAATACATATAAGATGCAAAATCAACTAGGACTGGTGTTCCACCAACCGTCACCAAAGATGTATATGCCAAACATGAAAAACTGAAGATGTCATTTTATAAATTTTAAGAATATAGGTAAATTGATAAAACAAAAAACTAACAAATTTCCGTTTTCAATTGAAAAGGTGGTGAGAATCAGTTTTTCAAATTTGAAAATGGATTTTCAAGTGAAAAAGGAAAAACTTGTAAGAATGAGATAACCAAATATTGTTTTCAAAAAAAAAAAAAAAGAATTAAAAGAAAAGGAAAAGTTTTGTATGTCAAAAAGAGCTTTTAATAACCCAATATAATTAGTTTGGATTGATAACTATAAAATTCGAACTAAACATATGTACACCCCTATAATTAATTTAGAAAAAGTATTTTTGATCAAAATAAACCCGACGAAATAGGCTTTTAATACGTTCTATCGACTCTAAAGATCGATTAGGTCAGAATTCTACCATGGAGCTCAGTTATTAAATTCTGACCTATTAAAGACAATAATTTACTTGTGTATGTTATTTCTCACCTTGCATTCGAGAAACTGTTTCTTACATAAAGTAGTGATAAGAGCGCACTTAATTAATTACTATTCACACCTCGACATTGTTGTCAGCAAGCAACTTTGGCAGCATTGTCATTCGTCACATGCAACCTAAAACTTACAGTAACACCTATTCACATCTGCCATGCAGGAATCCTATAATTAGCGCAGCAAAGCAAATTGACCATACAACCCTTCTAGTACAAGGAAAAACAAAAAGATAAACAATATATTAATATATAACCCATGAGCCATGACAGGTAAATGCAACATTAAACGTTTAATTATACATGTAAAAAACACTAAAATATTAACAAATATAAATTTCAACTCATAATTTAGAAGTCTAATGTGTTTAGTGTTAATCGAATCATCAAATTTAAATCCTCAATATGTTTCCACCAATACTTTTTATTTTATTTTAACAGAGATACAATATTAAAGAACTTTTGTAGGCCATTAAGGCATATCTCTAGGTATATATCTCATGAATACGAGAGTAGCCAACTGATTTGCACACAAAAAAATAAATTCAATCTTTTTTAATTTATTGAAGAGTATATCTTATTTTAGATGATTCGGGAAAAAAATCAATCTTTTTGGATTGAAGGGTATCTTATTTTTGATGATTCTAAGACTACTATTTTTTTTTTTCATCCGGTGTCCCACAATTGGATGCAACAACAACAACAACAACTACAACCCAGTATAATCCCACTTAGTGGGGTCTGGGGAGGGTAGTGTGTACGCAGACCTTACCCCTACCCAACCTGGGGTAGAGAGGCTGTTTCCAAATAGACCCCCGGCATCCTTCCCTCCAAGAACTTCTCACCTTGCTCTTGGGGAGACTCGAACTCACAACCTCTCGGTCCCACAATTGGATGCGATTATCGAATTCGCGCAAAGAAGTCCTACATTGGGTAAAACGCTCCCTAATAAGGAGATTTCATACTCAAGAGCTCGAACTCGAGATCTATGGTTAATAATGAAAGAGTACTTACCACTCCACCATAACCCTTATTAATGTAATTTAATGTTTTTGTCCCATTACCATAGGGATATATCTGAAATTATATGTTACCATATATAACTTCGAAAGAGAAGCAGAAAGTGTGACCTATAATATAAGACACATTAAGTTGGCAATTTGGTCACATGAGAGTCGTTCGATTGCTAGCCAGGAGGGGAGTTTTATTCATGTATTTAAAATTAGCATAGTTACTATACAATGTTTGGCAGTTTTTAGTTGAATTTTTATAAAATTCAGCACACCACCATGGTGTTTGGTTATCATTTTATAATTGCATACAAGTAGAATCTCTCTAAATTAATGAATTATTTAAGATAATAATTTTCTTCGGTCCCGACTTGAGCCAGTGGAAAAAATCTCCACTTTTGATAAGATAGTAAGATAATGTATTTTTGAAAGACCCCTATATATTTAATATAGGGTCCCATTAATATTATAAATAAATACAACAACAACAACAATCCAGTATAATTCCACTTAGTGGGATCTGGGGAGGGTAGTGTGTACGCAGACCTTACCCCTACCCTAGGGTAGAGAGGCTGTTTCCAAATAGACCCCCGGCATCCTTCCCTCCAAGAACTTCCCACCTTGCTCTTGGGAGACTCGAACTCACAACCTCTCGGTTGGAAGTGGGGTTGCTTACCATCAGAGCAACCCCTCTTGTCTTAAAGATCAAGATACATTTCATGGTATTAAAAATTGGAAATACAGGAATTATTCAAAATGAGTTTACTTTTTAAACTAAAGAAAATTTAAATCTAGTTAAAGTTCATCTCTAATTTTTCTTATTAAGAAACAATGATGATTTATAATTACAATGACTAAAAAAAGAACATTACACGAATCGTTTAATTAAAAAAAATATTACAATGAATCATACATTATACAGTGTTAAATTAATAAATATTAATTTATCGATTAAATAATACCACTAAAAAATAATAATATTTTATGGTCCTGACAATATTAATTTAGAGAGGTTCTACTGTAAATAAAATATTTACTCTTTTTGTTTAAAAAAAATGACCTATTTTCTTTTAGTCAGTTTACAAAAGAACGAATCATTTCTAAATTTTTTGAAAACAATTAACTTCAAAATTTCTCTTTCATCCTTAATATGATAATCTATAGCTATCAAATATTTATGAATTATTTTAAATCACAACTTTCAAAACTCTTTTTTTTTTTCTTAAACTCCATATCTAATCAAATAAGTTAAAGGCAAATTGAAAAGGGGAAGGGGGGAATATTGCTCCTATGAGTTAGTTTATGTATTATTTTCAATATGGCAAAAGATGGATAACTAAAAGCAGAACAATAACTAAACCTTGCATATCTAATTATTATACTCCCTCCGGTTCACAATTAATGATCAAATTGTTTTTTGATTTTGGTCCAAAATAAGTGTTCATTTATATAATTAAGAAATAATTGATTATTTTATACAAAATTACCCTTGTATATATATCCCTAAAACATTTTCTTACTTCTCACATTAAATATTTAATTAAAGGTAAATTTAGTCATACTAGATATTTTTAAATAGAATTTAGTATTTTCTTTTGGGTTTGCCAAAAGTAAATTGATCACTTATTATAACCGGAGGGAGTATTAGTTATTCATCCATAATTAATTTTTGCATTACTAATATATGTATAACTCTAACAAGCCACAAGACATCCCCTTAATTTTTTGCATATTGTTTACTAAATCATGGTCAAATAATGTGTATTTAATTTAAATTTATGCAAAATATGGAGCAGGGTAAAAGTATTTATACGGTTTGGTCGTATCAATACACCAAACTGTACCATGAGGCCTTTGTCTCACTAGATTATTACCACCATTTCCAAAATATAAGACTACACATAATTTATTCAGAAACAATACATCTGTGAAAACACCCCCTCCCATTTAAAACAAAAAATAAATAGAAAAAAAATATGGAACGAAGGAAACAGAGAATCTACAAGCAGCTACCACTTTTGCCCCCCCTACCCTACCCATGCTTTTTACCTGTCTAAAAACAATCTCCACTCTCACCATGTCAGCTTCCAGACAAATTATTAAAATATGAATACTACAATAAACTAAAGAACAAAAAAAATATTCAAATATGGACCATTCTACTTAGATCTTTAAACCCCCCCATATCATAATCTATAGCTTGAACCTCATAACAGTAATTCTGATTGCTCTTTAAATGTTGCTTTCATGACTATTTCTACTACTAAATAAAAATAATGCATGTAAAACAAAGTTTTCTATTTTTATGGTAAGTTCGATGCTTTGTTCTCTTGTTTGTATAGCCCTTTTCACTACTCTGCGTTGTGTTGTCTTCTTTTTTATTAAAGTTTATTGTCATTTTGTTGTTTGTCTTCTTTAATTTCTGTTCCTGATAATTCCTTCTGTTTCATTGGGTTTTAAGGAGTTTCCTTAGGATGCTTTTTTCTGTGCTTTTATATTTGTAATCTTTTGGATGTTTCAGATTACCTTTCCCTTTTCTGATAAGAATCTTTTTTGCCACATGAATTCTTGATCTGATCAATATTGCATTTACCCTTTGCTTTTTAAATTTAGCTTTTTTTCTTGATATTTGGTATTTTTCAGCTCATGAGGTAAAAGGGTACTAGTAAAGATTTAATCTTTTGAAAGAAGTGGAGCTAAAGTAAGATTCTTGGATAGAAAAGTGTGAGAATTTTGAAATTTGCTGCTTTTTTGGAGAAGATGTTGTGTGCTTGTTCAGGAGAGCAATTCAAATTTGATGAGCCACCACCACAGTCTCCAGAGTCATTGGCCACTAGGGATTTCTCAGCCAGTGGCCTTTCTTCTAGAACTGGAACAGTAGATTGGGATTCAAAACTTGAAGATGCTCAAGTTGATGAAGTTGAATCAACTTTAAAAGAGGCACTTTCCTTGAATTATGAGGTAATAGCCCTACACAAATCTTCTACTTTTATTGACATATTAGACCTGATGTCTCTTAATGTTACCAGTAGCACCAGTGCTATTTTGGTATTTTTCTTTATTATTACATGTTGTGTCATTTGCTCCTATTGCATTGTTGTTGCCACTGTTAGTTACTTTATTTTCACTGTTCTTTGAGCCTAAGTCTATCGGAAACTACAAGGTAGGCTTCACAAGTGGGGTAATGTTTGCATACACATTACCCTCCCCAGATCCCACAACTGGATCATGGGTTTTTAGTTGTTGTTGTTTTTGTATTGGAATGGATGTATAGATGATTCATATAGACGACTCATTCTGGTTTGGAATTGAGGGATAGATGATTGATTTTGCTCTTTTGTTGTTGGGCTGCAGGAAGCAAGAGCATTGCTGGGGAGACTAGAATACCAAAGAGGGAATTTTGATGCTGCCCTTCATGTGTTTCAGGGAATAGATATTAGAACCCTGTCCTCAAGAATGTCTAAGGCCATCGCAGAGAGAACGAGGCCCTTAAAACCGCGCTCCAAATGTGATATTGTGCCCGCTGGTGTGATGTCGTTGCATTCAGTGAGTCTACTTCTTGAAGCAATTTTGCTCAAAGCAAAATCCTTAGAGGAGCTCAGCCGAATCAAAGGTAAAGTCATTGCTTTGGATGCTATTTGGTTGTACTATCTCTTTAGCAATAAAGTTTTATTAGATGAAAATATTTTGTCATATCTTAGTTCTATAGGCCATTATCGCATTTGCACTACCTGGTGTTTGATAAACGCTATGTTAATTGGTTGAAATAGGGTGTTGTCTGCATTTTAGTGCTGATGTATTTGTATGGTTTAACTCCTTAGATGCTGCTAAGGAGTGCAAAATGATATTGGATGTTGTCGATTCAGCATTACCGAATGGAATACCAGAGGGGATTTCTGAAGACTGTAAGTTGCTGGAGATGTTTCATAAAGCGCTTGAGTTACTTCCAAAGTTATGGATACAAGCAGGGTATTTGGACGAAGCTGTGCTTGCATATCGAAGGGCTCTAGTCAAGCCATGGAATTTGGATTCCCAAAGATTGGCCTGTATACAAAAGGACTTAGCCGCCACTTTACTCTTTGGAGGGGTTGAAGTTGAGGTTCCTGCTCAATTTCAAATGTGGGGTTCGACCACCCCAAAAAATAACTTGGAGGAAGCGATTCTCTTGTTGTTTGTACTCATGAGCAAAATGCTAAATGGTCAAATAGAATGGGACTCTGAAATAATGAATCATCTGACTTTTGCGCTGATAATTTCCGGCCACTCCGAGTCTGTTGCAGATCATATTGAGCAGGTTTTACCAGGAATCTATACCCGAGCAGAGAGATGGTATCTTCTTGCGCTTTGTTACAGTGCTGCAGGTCAGAATGATACAGCGTTGAATCTTGTCAAGAAAATTTCTGGATGTTCAGAAGCCAACCAAGAATCTCATATTCCGTCTCTCTTGTTGGGAGCAAAGCTGTGTTCTCAGGATCTGCAGCAAGCCCATGAGGGGGTAAATTTTGCTCGTGCAGCACTTAACTTGGCGAAAAATAAGAACGAACATTTCCTTGTCCAGGCTCATAAACTTCTCGGGATCTGCTATGGAAATGCTGCAAGAGTTTCCATTTCAGATTTTGAAAGAAATTTCTGCCAAAGAGAAGCATTGGCTGCTTTAAACTCCGCTTTTGCAGCTTGCAAGAAGGATCCAGAAATTTTGTTTAGTCTAGGATTGGAAAATGCCATCCAAAGAAATTTGACTCCAGCTTTTAATAATGGGATGCGGTACTCAGAAATGATGGCTGGAAGCACGACGAGAGCTTGGAAATTGTTGGCTTTAGTTGTTTCTGCAGAACAAAGATTCAAAGATGCGGAAGCCATAGTTGATCTTGCTTTCGATGAGACTGGAAAGGTTGACCAGATGGAATATCTCAGATTAAAAGCTGTCCTGCAAATAGCTCAACAACAGCCCAAGCAAGCCATAGAGACGTACAGGATTCTGCTGGCTTTGGTTCAAGCACAAAAGGAATCCACAACGGACGATGAGGTACACACCATGTTTCTAACATCTTCCTCTAAAGACATTTGAGTATTCAATTCTCCTACATCAGTAGAGGATTGAAATCATTTCTCTTTACATAGCAAAAGTTTCCATTCGAATAGGTTATTATTCTGATTATCTGATGCATGAATCCACATAATTGCAACCTGGGAAGGAGATTGGTGACCTTAGTTTCTTTGTTTGGTTCAGGTAACATCTCAGAGAAGATTGGAAGTTGAAGCATGGCTTGATTTATCAAGGTTATACACAGATCTAGAGTCATGGCGTGATGCCGAAATATGTATAAACAAAGCCAAAGCAATTCAATTTTACTGCCCTCGGAATTGGCATGCAACAGGTCTAACATAATTCTGCAAGAAAATATGAAGTTTAGATGTATTCCCTGTCACTTTCTTATCAGTAACTAACCATGATTCGTTGAATAAATATAGGTGCGCTATTTCAAGCCAAAGGAAGAGATAAGGAAGCACTTGTTGCATTCTCAATTTCTCTATCAATAGAACCAGATTATATCCCCAGTATTGTTTCAACAGCTCAAGTGCTTATGAAGATGGGAGACGACACAGTCCCTATTGCGAGAAGCTTTTTAATGAATGCTCTGCGATTAGAACCCACAAATCATGATGCATGGTTTAACCTTGGAATGCTAGCAAAGATGGAAGGCTCACTACAGCAAGCAGCAGATTTTTTCCAAGCTGCACATGAGTTGAAGCTTTCTGCTCCCGTTCAAGGTTTTGTCTGATAAAGAGTACTAATTTAAGGCAGAAAACAAAAACTTGACTGCAGCCTTCATCTAGTATCAGTAAAGCAATCCAGACAAATATCGAAAGCAAAGAGTGAAGCAATCCAAGAGCTCTATAATCTAGTTCTATAAAGTTCTGATAACGAATGGAATAGTATCTAACGATGTTAATATCGCCCACAAATTAATGGACAGGCCTTGGTACCTTGATCTCCAATTCTGCATAGTAGTACTATCAGATGCCTTGTTTTGCATCATTGTATATATAACAATTGGTAGGTGTAAGGTCTACGTACACGCTACCCTCCCAAGACACCGCATGTGGGATTACACTGGGTTTGTTGTTGTTGTATATAACAATTGGAGAACATTTTTGTGCTGGTTTTTGGACCTATGACTCAACTGGATTCACATGATATCTGAATCTCACAGTTCTTTTCCTTCAGTTCACACCCAAAGCACTAAACATTTCTAGTGCAAGTACTTCTTGGCAAATGAATTCTGTGTTTTTCCACCCTTCTATTTGTATTTTCAGGACAAATTTTTCATCAACCTTCACTTGAATAAATAAAATAGAACAATATCTTACTGCAAATTTTAGAGAAAACACTTGAATGTACAGGATGAACAAGTATATCCCAACGTTCATTAAATATTTATACAAGTAAAACTGATCATGCTAATTTTTGTAATGACCGATAAATTTCTGGGATAAATTTTCGGGATCACAGTTCAAAATTTGGTGGATAATAAGTCTATTAATGTTAATTTGTATGTTTACTTTTACTGCATGTATATTTTACGTGAACGTGAAATGTTTTGCGCACCGAATTGCTTTTGTATGTATACTTTATCCGTATCATGTAAAAGTCATTAACTTCTCTATTTATCTTGTTAGCTTGATAACTAGTTTCATGAACTCCTAATATCATCGACTCCCAACTACTTCCATTACTTAATGTTTTCAAGTAAATTGTTGTTCTAAAATGTTAAATAAACAAAAGAAAGACAAAGCACAGAGAAATAGAAATAGAGAATAAAACATCTTTATTGCATTGGAAAGCATTTTAAATATTGGCAAATGCCTAATGAAAAACGCTAAAAAAAGAGAGGATAAAAGCGCCTACTTAAAAATTTGATGCACTTGAACATAATATTTGACCCTTAAAAGATTTTTATAAAACAAAAAAAATTATATTCGTTAACTTTTTCCTTTTACTATAAAATTTGAGCTTATTTGAATTTTGGCTCTACACCACCTAACGTCATCGTATCATTTTATGACTTTGACCATAGAAATAGAAGTACAAAACGCACAGCCTCAAGTCCAACTCAAAATATCTTCAAGTCTCAGTTGAGCTGACCGAAAGCTGACCGGAGACCATGAGCAATAAACCATTGAACACTCTCCGGCCAACCGAAACCCTAGAACTGGAAAGCGGACTCTCTCTAGTCCCACGTATTAAGCTTCTCTTAACAATCTACCGCGCCGACAAGTCTGTTTCTCCGATCGACGAATGGAAGTTCAAGCGATCACTGATCGATTACATAAAGTCCTCATTCTCCATCACTGTTCCCGAAGAAGACCTCGAAATCCGGAAATTCAAAGACCTCAACAAGCGCAAGCGTGAGGAACCGGTGGCTCGTGGCCGCCTTTTTGTTCATGACTTAGGGTTTCTGTTGAAGGTGATTGGTGAAACTGAGGATGATGTGGAGAGAGCTGATAAGAAGTTTCTGGAATGGAGGAGAGGGTTTGTGGAAAAGTTGGATGGAATTGAGTTGAGTTTGGAAGGTACTAAGTTTAAACTGGATGTAGCTGTGCCGGTGTCTGATGATTTTGGAGGAATGCGCAAGGAGTGGGAAGAGATTATTGCTTTTGGTGCTCGTGGTTAGTAAATATTTTATATTTTATAGTATTTTGGATATAATGCAGCTGAATTACTAATGTCGGTACACTTACTTTATGTTTAGTTTTTGTTTAGAGATTTGCTTGTTAAAAGAAAATGTAGAAAGCCTTTGAAAGAATCCAATGGAGCAGAACGAATTGTGAGGATTCATATAGTTGACCAAATTGTTTGGGGCTGAACAGTGTTAAAAATAGCGTGAAGCAAGGAAAAGCGACAACCCCATTTCATGAGAAGCGAGAAGCGAAGCGCCCGCTTTTTTGAAGTGAAGCGGAATTTTTTTAAAAAAAAATTAAAATAAATATGGCATAGACAACACATGTAATTGTGAGCAAATGTTCAATACTTTGAATTAAAAAACTAAAGAGTTGCATCAATTAAAGCACAAAATAAGCATCATATTCTTCTACAACTACAAGATTGTCAAGAGTAGCATCAATTAAATTACAAAATGAGCATCATATTATTCTACAAGATTGTCAAATTCTTGTATTCCACTATCATTATTATATTGCCCGTACATAACACATAAGAAAGGAAATAAAAATTAAGAATAAAAAATATATAATTTGACAGAAATTTGGGCAGAAATCTGTGCAGACTTTGGGCAGAAACGGGGCAGAAATTTTCTGGAAAAAATTCGACAGCATTTCGACGCTTTTTGGACGTTTAGAAAAAGAAAAAAAGAAGAAGAAAAAGAAGGTTAGAAGAAGAAGAAGAAGAAGAAGAAGAAGAAGAAGAAGAAGAAGATTGAATGTAAATAAAACATACCTGTTGAAACTTGTTGTAATATTGTTGAAGAAGAAGAAGAAGAATGATGACAAAAAACAGAACTGGATTTTGGGTCTTTTAATGGAAAAACACACCGTTGGGCTTTTAAATACCAAAAGCGACCGCTTCTGCCGCTTTGTCCGCTTCACACTTTTTAGGAAGAATTCGCTTTTCAGTACCTGCTATGCTTTTGGTACGGGAAGCGCCTTACCCTTCGCTTCGCTTCTCGCTTAAAGCGAGAAAGCGAGCGCTTTTTTGAACACTGGGGCTGAAGCACAGTAGTAGCTTTTGTTATGGTGCAACTGAATGCAGCTATAACATTCTGTATGCTGTGAATTCTATTATCGCATTATCACTGCACCCCACCCCTGTTTTATATGTTCAATTGTTTGGAGAAGAGTTGTTTATTGATGTATGCTTACTTGTTCTAGTAGCCGGAGAACAAAAAGCAAGAATAGTGAAGAAACTTGGTTGTATTCATTTTAAATAAGAAGAATAAAAGTCTGTTTTCACTGGTCTATGACTTTTCTACAATGTAGAAGTCATCTGCCTGAAAAGTGATCAATGAAATGTGATAGTTAGATAGGAAAATCTGGATATTAAATTTGAAATGAGGAGCTAGAAAAAATACATGCTAAAGTAGAAGACTTTTAAGTTATGTGGTGTAAATGGCAGACCATATGTTTATGAAGCTGTGCATGGAGGGTAAGAAGCTGATACTGCTAACAACATGAGCACCCTCAGCCTAATACCTTCAAAGCCGCTGGATGGGTTTTTATTTTGACCAAGCTCAGAATACTTGGTGGTCCTCACTAAATTGTTGGTGTAATCATGCCTACGTGATATGACACGGCAATGTAAATGATCCATGCTTTTTTACCAGGTTGGTTCCTTGAAATGATTGCGTCTCCAATTTTCTTCTTTACAGGATATCAGAGGAGTGGAAGGATGCAGCCAGATACAATCGTGTTGAAAGGTATGCCATCACGATGGTTCGCAGAGACGAGGGTCTCATCCAAGCCCTCAATGCTGGTTACTCACACAATATTTTCTACTCTTGGAAAGATAAGGTGCGTGCCGTTCCTTGTTTCTTATTATTTATTTGACTGTTTGCCAAAGAAAAATTGTTATCTATATGACTACTTGTTTGAAATTTTAAATATTGGTTATCACTCTTGTTGGAAGTCATCGCTTCTTACAATGAGCAATATGAAGCAAGGGTTATCACTTCATGGGTGAAGGCCATGCATTTTAGAGAAGCGTGTGCTTCACTTCTCTTTTTGCTTTAAGCCTATGTACCGTGTCGCTCTTTTGCGCTTTTCACTTTTAAAAACATTGTTGGTTTTGAAGTTGATTGCTGTCTATTTAGTACTTGCAGCTGCTTCCTGTATTTTTCTTTGATTTTGCACTGGGTGTCCGAGTCTCTTCGAGCCCTGACTAATCCCGAGGGTGCACAGGCCCTCGGCAAGGAGTTTCCCGCAAGTGCACCACGGTTAATTCAGGTTTTACCCAGTCCAATGGCCCTCAGAAATTGTTTGCACCCGGTGGGTTTCGAACTTGAGACCTTGAAAGGGAGCAAACCCCAAGGCTCAAGTCAATTGCCATCGGGCGAACCCCTGAGGATTGCAGCTGCTTCCAGTATATTCGCGCACTTAATGTATCAAGTGCTTTTTATACCATTTCTTAGGAGAGTTCTAACCAGCAATATAGATTCCTAACAAAAGTTTTTGAAAGATTTTTATTCATAGATAGTGGTACCTATCAACATTTGTTACAATCAAGTCTCAAATCTCAACTGCATGATAAGAAAGCAGTCGTGCAGATAGAAACTACGTGTTGTAGAGAGCTGGAGACTACCTTATTATGTGCTCTCTACTCCCTTTTTTCCTTTCTCTTGAGAAGGTATATTATGCCTAGTGTTCAAAATAGCGTGAAGCGAGAAAAAGCCACAAGCCCCATTTCACGAAAAGCGAGAAGCGAGTAGCGAAGCGCCCGCTTTTTTGAAGTGAAGCGGAATTAAAAATAATAAAAAATAAATATGGCCTAGACAACACATGTAATTGTAAGCAAATGTTCAATACTTGAATTAAAAAACTAAAGAGTAGCATCAATTAAAGCACAAAAAAAAAAAATTCATATTCTTCAAGATTGTCAAGAGCAGCATCAATGAAATCACAAAATGGGCATCCTATTCTTCTACAAGATTGTCAAACTCTTGTATTCCAGTATCATTATTGTATTGCTCGTCATCTTCTTCAGTTTCATCTTCTTCATCAACTTGGGACAAAGTAGAAGTTTGGGAAGAAATATATAATTTGGCAGATATTTGGGAAGAAATTTGGCCAGATTTTTTGCCAGATTATGGGCAGAAACGGGGCAGAAAATTTCTAGAAAAAATTCGCCAGCATTTCGGCGCTATTTGGACGTTTAGAAAGAAAAAGAAAAAAAAGAAGAAGATTAGAAGAAGAAGAAGATTGAATGAAAATAAAAACATACCTCTTGAGTCTTGAAACTTGAAAGCTGTCCTCTTTTTGTTGTAATGTTAAAGAAGAAGAAAAACCCTAGCTTGTTTATTGTAATGTTGAAGAAAAAGAACTGAAGAAGAAGAAAGACTTGCTGCTTCTAAACCCTAGAACGTTAGTGCTGAACAGAATAGGCTTTTGGGTGTTCTAAGTGAAATAGACACGGGTAGGCTATTAAATTCAAGAAGCGACCGCTTCCAGCGCTTCTTCTGCTTCTATCGCTTCACGCTTTTAGGGCTGTAGCGCCTGCTTTATCGTACCTGCGTCGCTTCTAACACTGGAAGCGGTTGACCTTCCGGACCGCTTTCTTGAACACTGATTATGCCCTTATGTATCTTCAGTTGCACTTATCCACGAAAAGATGGGAAAGGAAAGAAACTGACTGGTCTTTCATCGTTGGTTTCCAGATTTTAGCTCTTAAGCTTATCGTGTACTTGTACACATATTTTCTTGGGTAATGCTATCTTTATTTTGCTTATCTCATCTTTTTCTTGGATAGGAATCTTCATGTTGCTGAGGATAATAGTATAGGTGACGATGCAGATGAAGGAGACATTGTTTCTGGTCTTCATTGTAAGATTGTAGTGCGGTTTGAGAAGCACAATGACTTCTGTGACGCCTTGAAGGTTTTGTGTGGTCGCTCATTGCAAAAGGTATATTTGTTGGAACATCAGTCTATTGTTTTAACTTTTTCTTATAGTTAGCACCTCTTGGCACTGTGAAGGGAAGCAGTTGCTCTGCCAAAATTGAAAGAAATGAATTGTTTTTTTACATATGTGAAAAGAAGAAAAATTAGACGTGTGTCTACATTGTAGTTGATTCTCTGTTGAAACATATTGGAGAAATGTACTTTATAGATTTAGTCTTTCTCATCTTCTTTAGCACACAAAGACGTTTATGAATGTAATATCTAACATGTGCTCGGATGTATGTATAAGCAATTAGGCATTGCTCAACTACTGCTTTAGTAAGTTTTTCATCAAAAAGCATAACACTTTAATGAGTGTTACAAAATTTTGCCGTTCCCTCTGTCTGATTTTATGTGACACACTTTTTAGTCTTTCCCAAAAAGAATGATATTTTTCTATACGTAGGGACAACCTAACTTTAAACATCTCATTTTATCCTTAAAGACATGATTTTATAGCCACAAAGTGTCTCGCATATTTTAGATCACAACTTTCTTTTTGAAACTTCATGCTCAATCAAACGTCTTGATATAAAAAATGGGTCAGAGGAGTACTTTTGCTTGTGCATATGCATTCGTATACGTAGTTAACAATCCTTGATGGTGTTGTTGCTCAACCGCCAAAATAGATCTTATGTACTCCAATTGTAATGACTCATTCTGCTGATTCTTCAATGAAATTGATTTTCATTTGATGCTATTGTTTTTTGGTTAATCAAGTGATTGATAATTGTGCAGCAAGGATCCCGACTCAGAGCTGATTATGACGTGACTTGGGATAAGGTTGGATTCTTCCAAGATGCTAGACATCAAATAGAAGAAAGAAAGAGAATGCCAGCAAGAGGAGTGGAAGAAAGAGATGAAGTTCATAGACATCACTCGCGAGTCTCTCAATTTAGTTCTGAGGAAGGACGGCGAAAGAGATTCAAGGTCTAAAGGAAACACTTTTAGATACATATCCTTCAATTCCTATTTGTTACTGTAACAACTGTTATTTATTTCTTCTCTACCTCTTGCTCTTTTTCAAATGTGGCAGAATTGAAAAAGTAATTAAATGGCACATCAATTTAGGTAGGAGATTAGATTGAATAAACCTCTTGTTGAATTGCAGGAATAGGGGCAGGACCTTTATGTTTACCTCTGGAGAATTCCCCTGATCTAAGCAGAGACCTGAAGATGATATGTAGTTTTTAAAGGGTCGAGACAGGATAAATTATCTGATTCTATTATGTGGCTCCCTTTTAACAGGTAAATTTTCTTTCTACAGAGTCCAAGCTGTACCTTCTCCTGAATTAAACACTGTGGTTAACTTAATTTATTCTTCGAAAAAGCTCTCAAGCAATTGACAACTTCTCAAGCAAATGGCAACCCACATGCCCGTCCCTCTTTCTGTGCTATGAACAAGTCAATGCGTTATAATTCTACAGACTTCTGCTGTGCTTCCATCTTAAAAAGGAAAAAAAGAAAAGAGCAGGAGAAATGATTGATATATAATAAGTGAAAAACTGTGCTCAATGATAGTGGATACACTAAACTAATTTATCGGACGCTGTTGAAAAGTGAAATAGAAGGTAGGAGTTGCTAATAGAAAAGAGCAGGAGAAATGAATGAACTTATATAATAAGTGAAAAACTGTGCTCAATGAAAGTGGATACACTAAACTAATTTATCGGACGCTGTTGAAAAGTGAAATAGAAGGTAGGAGTTGCTAATGTATGGAAGCCGGTGAAGAAAAAATCACTCCATTGTGTCAAATCTAAGAGATAGGGATGTTACATGCTGGAGCAGAAAGATCTAGAAAGGAATAACAAAGTCTGAGTCTCTAGTCTTACTAACTCTATAAAGCTCAAGATCCAACTCCATTTGGCAGTAGTCTCACCATTGTGATTCTGTGAAAAGAATTAAGAGTATGTTCACTATTGGAGTTGCATTTATCATAATACTTTATACTAGCATGTTTGGCCAAGCTTTTTTTCATTAGTACTTTTGGTTCGAAGCAGTTTGTGTTTGGTTAATTAATTTTAAAAGCACTTTTGAGCAGTAAGTAGTGTTTGGCCAAAAGTGCTTTTGGGGAGAAGCTACTTTTTTATGCCTTTTCAAAACTGCTTCTGCTTCTACTAAAAAGCACTTTTGTTTTTTCTTCTAAAAGCTTGACCAAACACTTCAACTTTGGAAAAAAAGTAATTTTGGATTTGGAGAAGCTTTGGCCAAACAGGCTACAAGTGAGGTCAAGTAGAAGTTAATGGAGTAACATTAATTGTGTTTATGGGCTCCATGGGCATATGAGGCATTTTAACCTTATCTTCCCTGCTCAATTGCAACACTTTAATCCATTGGCGGACTATGCTTATTGAACAACTTTATTAGAGGATAGGTTCAGCTAATTTCTTTCGTGTTGGCTCAACAAGAAGTCGCCAAGTGTATAGCCAACCATATGTCTGACTCGAGTAATCTTTATTAGTACCCTCTGTTTTGGAAACTCCAGTTCACATCACTTGTTTAGCTGACCTTTCCACCAAGGATACATGTTAGAAGGAATTTGCTCTGGTTAAGATCCCTTATTTTCTAGAGTTCTGTAGTAAAAGAATATAGAATTAAAGTAGTAGTAAGTTTATGAAATAACTTCTAAAAATTAACTTCTATCAAGTTTTACTAAAATTAGCAATCTGTTTATTAAAACGTGGAATCAATGTGGTAGATTTTGAATTTCTTTTTTCTGATTGGATTGCTAATTTTGAAGTTGTAGAGTAAAGCTTGATAGAAGTTAATTCTAAAAAATTATTTTGTAATCTTGCTATCCAATTCTATAAATTTCGGAGGGCTAGGCGTTGTGCTTCACAAACTTAGTGTCACTGAAAGGGTCCTGAAATTGCTGCTCTTCAGTTAAACGACTTGACTTGGAAGCCCAAGATCCAATGTTCTTAGCAGTACACAGCTTGAAGTCAAGTCTTAACCCGATTCCTTTGACAAACTTATGTTTATGTCATTGTGCATCTTATTCAACTTATGCCGCTGCTCTTGTTATCTTTCTGCATTGTGTTAAATGAGAAGGTCAATTTAATGCTGGCCCTTTACAGAGCATCTTTATTTGCTTCTTGTTCTGGTTTAATTCGGTATGATACGTACTGTTCCCTAAAGGCTAAGATAAGATCACATCGCTCTTTATGTTGTTTCCAAAGTTGTGGAGTATTGGCCGTGCCTTTGCATATCATTTTCAGTTTAGAATGTTGTTGACAACAATATTTACCAAGTGTTTACAAGTCTACCTGGTTGACTAGTTAGATAGTTTATCACAATTGGCTAAGTTGATTGGGCGATTCTCACTTGCTTTCAGTATACGTCTGGTATTAACCTGCTAGTGAAATGCAATGTTTATCACAATCATACTATATCTCAGAACTGCTTGTATCCGGCTAATAAATTCGTACACTTTATCATCATAAACTGCCAAACTCATTTGGCCCTTTTTCTTTTTGGGGTTGGGAGGTTGGGGGTTAATCTAAAGAATAAAGTTGAGGCTTAAGGCTATCCACAACCTTTCTGAGATAATGACGCATTGATGTTGTCTGCAATTGCGATTGTCCAAAATTTCTGGTGTAGCCCCTCCCCAACCTAACACATCTAACCAACATTTCTGATTGGAAATTCCTAGCTCCTTTAATATAATTGTTGTGATCCATTGTGTTTATGCAGTCACTCTACTCAAACCAACCCTTAATTGGCTACCCAGTTACCTATTGTTTACACCGGCTATCCTTTTAAAAAAGGAAATTTTACACCCTATAGAAAACCTTACTACCCTATTTATCAATAATAAATATCATTTAAAAATATTACATCATATAGATACCCTTTATCCTAAATAGCAAATTATTTATTTATGGTTATATCCTAAATTTAAGGCACCATATATGCCAAAAAAGATATTTCTCTTTTTTTTTTTTTTTAATTTCTCTCACATGCTTACCGTAAAACTCCCCCCAAATACTTTCTTTTTCACTTACAGTATACCTTTCTCTCCCACTAACCCATGTTTCTGTACTTTTCTCCCATCCAAATACAATAGTTTTGAACTTGTTCCTCCGCCATTGTCGACTCTTGTTCCTCTACCATTACCACTTCTCTGCCTAGTAAATTTTCTTCTACCCTTTTGATACAATCTTTTTGATACAATTTTTTGGTTTCTTTATTTATTATACACCTTCTAACCCTTCTCCGCCATTAACAGAACAAATTTCTGCCATTTTCACACCAAATCTTCATGCCATTTTCAGATGTATACTGTTGTATTCAGATGTATGGTTCTTTGACTTCATATGTATTCAACTACAGTGAATTAACTTTATTCATAACTTATATTCAACTTCATTAAACGATTGAATGAGCTGTATTCATCAAATGTCAGTTTAATTCAACTTTATCAATCAGATGAACTAATTTGTATTCAAATGTATTATAGTATATTTTTCTAATTTTTGTATGTAAATATTGTATCTTTAAGATAGTTAACTAAAATTAGGGAAATCAAATTTGTTTTGATTTCCTTCCGTTTTTATCTTCTTCAACGTCCCATAAATTGCGCAGAGAATTTACTTTTTTTACGCTAAATACAGATTAATACATCTTAATACAGATCCAGTTTTACTGGAATCCCTGTTTGTGCGGCGTCATTTCATGTTGTATTATTGAATACAATACATTTAATATATTATATACATTGTCAATTACCGTAAAACATATTTATACCACGTAATATAGGAAAGTGTTTTTATTTATTGCTAATTAGGTCTTAAAGAATGTGCTTTGTGAAAAATTCTCTTTAAAATTTTTTTTTTTTACCTTTCTATACCATATATGAAACCTTATTACCCTCCATATTTAAGGTTTGATTTAATTACAAACCCGTATACCAAATTACCAATTCTATACCATACTTAATTAAGGGTCTAATTAATAGGCATTTTTTACTCCTTAATTAAAGGCAACCATTATGGCCAGCTCCCCAGCCATGGCGTGAGATTCTGCTTCATTCTCGCCATCATCAGCGCCTGCCACCGGCGTAATCCACCAGCGACCATGGCTGTCAGCGTCTTCCTCCTCATGCCGTCACCCCAAGCTCCAACCATGTCAACCACCAGCGACACACAGCCCGTCGTCCAGAAACGACAGCCAGCCCCCGCTAGTTTCTCCAACTCTACTGCCGCCACCTTCCATGTCGTCTCCAGCAACCTTGCACGCCGGAAAACCCAGATTGAAAAAGTCATATATTAAAATGTTATTAAAAATAGCCAATAATTAAAATCATTGGTGTAGTTATGAGATTTCAAACATAAAAAGGTAAAACTCCATGACAATACCTTAGACGAAGTTCAGGACAATACAGTATCTACAATATATCTACATTTTATCTACAATATATACAAATTAACTACAAACTATAAGTAAACTACAATTTGTCTACAATTTATCTACAATCTGGAGACACTATATATTAAAATATTTTTTCCTGCACCAAATAAAGAAATTGTAGTTAAATTGTAGATATATGTAGTAAATTTGTAGATAATATCAAAAATTTATCAATTAATGTAGAATCAATTAATCTCAAGATTCTCTCCTTATTTTTAGCGCGTTAATTTTGAATCAATTAATTCCAAGATTCTTTCCTTATTTTTAGCGCGTTAATTATGGAAGATTCTGCTCAATTAATCATTTATTAAACAAATGGTACAAAAATTGTAGAAAAAATATGGACCGAATGGGTAATTTAGATACTATGCACATTTTTTGTAATAAAGTTTCATATATGGTGTAGATACGAAAAAATCTCTTAAAAAAAAACATGTGAGAAAGCCCATCTACATTATTTATTTTGTTTTTTTGCGGGATCCTTGTGTGCTTTGGTTTAGCAAACTCATATTTCCACATTGCAAAACTACGTTCAGTACAAGTACTGAATTCTCTAAAGCATGCTTAGTTCCTTAACGAAGCAAAATATGTCATTATTCTCTGAATGGAAACGAAGTATATTTCATAATCTTTTAGTCATTTTCACTTTATCGGTGTTACTGATCCAATATCCACAACCAAATACATAAATAACAGATTGATATATTGATATTGATAATAAAGGAATTACACTGATAAGTAACAAATAACTAAGGATAGTAACAGAAAGAAAGGGGATGGGAAGACATAGCCACAAAGAGAAATAGTCGAGGGAGAGAGAGATCAGAGGGGAAGTTTCTACAAAATTCAGCCTATCCCCCTAATGCTCGTACTCTGCTATTTAACTAATTCCCTCAACCAGGTCCCAAATGTAGTCTACTAATCTTTGGGAAGGCCTTGGCCCAATTCTTGCATTCTTAGTTGGCCCAATATCTTTCTCAAGCCTAATTTCATTTTCTATCATAACATTACCCCTAACCTTAATAAGAATCTTGTCCTCAAGGTTCGAGTACAATAATAATGATATCACAGTGGTGAAATCATAAGGGCTCAAATATAGATCATGGCTGACTGCATCACGTATGCTGAGTAGCAAGATGTCCTTAGTCAACAAATAATCTTGAGAAAAGTAGTATATTTCTTCAACTACAAATGTGCTTTTAGTAACAAGATAAGCAAACAAGTGCAAACATTGTTGTAATTCTTGTTATGCACCCTCTATAGTCAGTGTTCCCTTGGTTTATTACTTGATAGTCAGACATGTCTATTAACCATATAGCACACTATGCAACCCCTTATGATTGGCAGTGGCATCACTAGAAACAACAATAATCACAGTTTCTACCATTTGATCGAACAAATTGAGCACACAACATGTTAAACTATGTATTATAAAACCAATAATAACTGCTGTAGTCTTAGTCATAGTTGCTTCTATTTCCTTCTTGGTCATTTGAAGAGGCAGTGTTTGAGCCAAATCGTCAGATGGTCCATAAAATAGAGCCAAACCCCAAGAGCATCATCCAAACAAAAACACAATGGCAAATACCTTAAATGTGTTTGTGAAACCAAATCGTTTAAGTCACAACCAATGCCTTCAGCAAGTCTAGAAAGCATGTCGAAAGAACGAACAACAAAATATCTAGCACAATGTCGATCATCAAAAGCAACTCCCAACATAACATATTGGCGAACATTGTATGTATTTCGGAACTGAAATTTCAAAGGTGCAATGTAGGAATTCCACACGGTGAATGTCATCAACTTATCACTTTCAAAGTTGCTCGAGGCACCACATAAAACACAATTTCTTGTAACTCTAAGAAATGTTGTAAGCAAACTAGAGCCAGGATCAAATGGAAAATCTAACCCCAAACGGTCAGGTGGAAATAGACGCAAAGTTAAGATAGACGCGACATAACTAACTCCACTAAAGTGATTAAGTATACCTCCTTTTTTTTTTTTTTTTAAGTTGGCCGCAATTACAATTTAAAAGTATACAAGACATCTCCTTCAAGCCTTGGGCTAGCGCATGCCCATGTTGAGTATTAAATATGACCAGGTCACTAGAACAAGAATTTGTAGAACCAGTCCATGATGAAGGTTTCACTATCGTTGCAGGAACAAATTGCAGCATTTCTTTTCCAATAGTAACAATTTTCTTTTCCTCGTTGTTTTCTTTATTTTCAATAGCATCAGCACAATCATTTGCCTCATCACTTAGAGCGATATGACAATCGGTATCAGTAGGAAAATGTGCCTCAATGGTATCCAGAATAGCGTCTTTAGATTGATCCGATAAGTCTACGAACGCCTTATGCGCCTCATTGTTGTTGTATATAGATGGATCAACAAAGTATTGTGGCAAAGGGAAGTTGGCATGCTCTCCGTTTTCATCTAAATCGAGTGACAGATCTCCTCTCTCTCGAGTAGCCAAAATTTCACCAGTCATTTTCACTTAGTATTGATGCATTCTCGGCACAACCCTCTGGTTTCACTGCATCTGGTGTTGGTAGCATTGTTTTAACATCTACAACAATATCAATATGCGTATCCGACATTTCCCCAAACACCTTGTGGTCAAGGTTGAAGTTGTTGTAGTCTGATTGTGCATTCCAAGATTGGGGCAAAAGCGAGTTGGCCATAGTGCACAATGACAGAATAGCCGCACCTTGTGTCGGATAATAGTCTACTATTGTAAGTTGTCGGAGAAAGGATAAACGCCCCTTAGGTGCATCCCGATTCTGAAAACGAATAAACAATTTGGCCACAAAGTGCTCCCAATCCACAAGTTGTTTGTTTCGATATAACCAACAATACCAATCCAAAGCCTCGCCATCCAAATATAAAGAAGCCAACGACAATTTATGATCACAAAAAATGTTATAGCGGTTGAAATACTGTTCTACCTGGAATACCCATGCCTTAGGGTTATCGCCGTTGAGTCTGGGTATTGTCACCGATGTAGCTTCCACGGACGAATACAAACCGAAGCGAGAATGTTGGATGTTGAGGTCTACCATGGTAGACAAGTCAATGAAAGCACCAATGTTGCAATGTTGTGGATCCATATCCACAACCAAATACATAAATAACAGAGTGATATATTCATACCGATAACAAAGAAATTACATTGAAATGTAATAAATAACGGGGATGGGTAGACAGAGCCACAAAGATAAATAGTCGAGCGAGAGACCAAAGGGGAAGTTTCTACAAAATTCAGCCTATCCCCTAATGCCCGTACTCCGCTATTTAACTAATTCCCTCAACCAGGGTCCCAAATGTAGTCTACTAATCTTTGGGAAGGCCTTGGCCCAAAACTTGCATTCTCAGCTAGCCCAATATCTTTCTCAAGCCCAACTTCATTTTCTATCATAACAATGGGGCATTTGCATCTATACACGCTTTATGTATCACATTATAACTTATGCCCGCTTTGCAAAAAATTGCAAGCGTATCCGTTTTTTCGCATAACTTCAGCACACAGGGCTGAAGTAGCAAAGACGATCACGCAAAAATTTAGCATTCTAGTAGCCGGACCTGAAGTTCAGCTCTAGAGCTGAAGTTTTTATTGTGTAAGTTTTTGTGTTGTCACTAGGAAACTTTAAATCTAGAGCTGGAGTTTTTGTGTTGTAATTTTTATGTTGTAACTAGGAAACTTCAGCTTTAGAGCTGATGTTTTTGTGTTATAACTGGAAACTTCAGCTTTAGAGCTGAAGTTTTTGTGTTGTAACTGGGAAACTTCAGCTTTAGAGTATGTTATAACTGGGAAACTTAAAGTCTAGAGCTGAAGTTTTTGTAGTGTAACTAGGAAACTTCAGCTCTAGAGCTGAAGTTATTATGTTGCAACCGGAATACTTCTAACTCTAGAGCTGAAGTTTTTGTGTTGTAATTGGGAGAGCCAAAGTGTTGGAAACTCAATTCCATCTTGTTTGTTACTGTGAAGCAACCAATTCAGATAATTTGGTTGTGAAATACATTACTCCTGCTTGCTAATGCAAAAACAGATTTTATTAATCTTAACCAAGCACAATAAGATAATAATACAGCAGAAGAAACAGATAAATGTTAACCAAGCTCCCTTTTCACCATTAATAGAGTGAGAATAGAAAGAGGAATCTATATCCCAGGTTTCCGTTTTATTCTTTTCCATTTTGCCCTAGAATCAGAATTTGGCTTGCTAAAAATTATTATGTCTTTGAGAATTGAAGAAGAAAACGAAGGAGGAGAAAATAAGCTGAAGTTATTTAAGAAGTGAGTATAAGTTAATAGTTTTAAAAAAGTGGGTATAGATTAGGTTAAATGGGGACGACCAAATAAGGCGCCCCGTCCATTTTTATCATAACAATTCGTATTGCTTATTTTTTTTCTTTCTAACTCGTCAACCATTCGACTTAAATAGAAACACTAATAGTTAGTGTATGCGCGAAGACGTGCGAGGAAGAAAAGCAACTGCCTGCAGAAATTAAAATATTTTTGGCTATATAATGAAAGAAACATGATGTGATCTTGGAACAGAAGTTTAGGCGGCCGAGCTAATAAAAACTGCAAGATGTGGACAACAATTAAACACCAAAAAAAGGGGACCATAACAGTAATGCAGATTTATTAGTGAAAATGAAAATCTAAGTCTGGTGGCCAAAAAGCTGAGATATTCCATATATATCAAATAGCAATCAATCTGTTGTTGAAATTCAGAAAGTTTGTGACGATCACAGGAATTAAAATTCTATAAGGTTTTCAAAGAAAACTATGATGTGGACAGAAATCCTATCCTATATTGGAAATGAAGGGGATGAATTAGGAAAATGTAATGTATTGACCCAACTGCTGCTTATTTTACTGAATTATATACCCGATAAGGAGAAAAATCACAAAGAAATAAGAACGACGTTATGTGGATAATTATCTTTGTATCTCTCAATAAAAATAAAGTCAAGGAGGATGCAGGTAAATGACATCGTTTTTATGCTAGTGGTTACTACAACAAATAATGATGTGGTTTTTGTCAATACTGCCTAATCTCAGTTTGATATGTTCCTCAAATATACACCTAATCGCATATTTTCCCATAATTTCAATGAAGTAATTCAAAGAAACATGGCTGCTTTTCTGATCTAAAATGGCAACAACGTTATTTAATTAATTTGTAATTTTTACATAATTAAATCAACGTCGTTCATCTTTGATTATTGGATTAAGAATTGGTGCCTTTCATTCATTAAGACTAAATAAACAAACTAGTCTATGTTTTGTTGGGAATAAACCCCGTCAAATAGTATTTACGGTATTAGTGATAAATGTAGAACACAAAGTAATGGTTAAATAAAAAAGAATAGAAATGCAGCAATAATGACACCAAGATTTTATGTGGAAACCCTTCTGAATAAGGGAAAAAACCACGGCCAAGAAGAGCAAATGATATCACTATAGTGAGAAATTTTACATTGTGTAGTAACAAGTAAAAAATACTCCTAATACCACTACACCCTCAAAAGAATTAAGACACTCTTTTACTTTTTCCACCTTGTGAGCACGTGATTTTTGCCCTATATGAGAATTACTCCCAAAAATTCAAAATAAAAGAGTTTTTGTGTTGTTTGCAATATTTGTAGATTTTCTGTTATTTTCTCTAATTGTTTGCGTATGTGCGTGTTTGTTTATTTGTTAAATAAATAAAAATACAAAAATATATTTGCATTCGCAAGTAAAATTCAGGTTTACAATTAAGAGTGATTAAGTTTGTTTTACGAAAATGAAAAAAAAATCACAAAAACATATGTATTTCTTTTGCATTATTTTTATGTCCCAATTATGTGATTTCTGTTAATTTGTTATTTTATTACATGTGGTAATTGTTATTAAGCATTAATTGATATTTGTGAGTTAATTGGGATTTTATTAGGATTTTTGGTTTACATTTGAAAAGTAATTTAGGAGTAAAATAAAAAATCAATCAAAGAAAAGAGAAGAGATTGGAAATAAAAAGATTGGGCCAGCCCAAAAAATTGACCAATAACAGGCCCAATTGCCCAGTCCAAAGACCCCTGTCCAGCCCCATTAAAACGACGTAGTACAATAGCAAAGCTACGTCGTTTCATGAGCAATATAAACCCCTCACCAATCCAACGGTTGAGATTATACCCTTCTTACCCGTTTTGAATGAACCGATCCATTCCCAAGCCCGGTCCACCCCATCAACCTCTAAACGACGCCGTTTCCCCCATAAAAATTGATCCAAGCCGTTGATCTCATCAGATCAAACGACCAGGATTCATTTTCCCCTTTAGTATATATTCCTAAAAAAACCTACCCAACCCCCCCAAAGCTAAACCCGTTTTTCATCGTCTCTCTCAGAGACGAACAAATCACACCGCCTCACACCGCCTGAATTCGCCCACGGCGGCAGACGGTGGCCAAACACCCCTAAATTCACACCATAGAACCTCCTCACCTCCCTCTCTTCAAATCCGCCCTTCGTTTTCTTTGAATCACCTCCGAGACCTTCAAACAGCGAATCGAAGTTTCGCCAGAAAACCAAACCTACCCCAAACCACTCCAACTTTACACCATAACACCCTTTCAACCTCCCCATTTTAGATTCCCAATTACCCGTCGTCAAATGTTAGTCCCTCTCTTCGAATCTTAATTTTTCCTTCTTTTTCAAAAAACCCTAGTTTTGAAAATTTAACAGGCTGCATGGATCTTCGGACTAAAATTGATTTTAGTTGTTTGTTTCCGTTATTCGAAACACACGATTAAGGTCCATTTCAATCCAAAGCAAAGAGAAGAGTTCTGTTCGATCTTTGGTTCATCGGATTGCCGGGTATCTCCCAATCATCCTTCTTTTATTATTCTTCGTTGATTGTTTTTACCTTTTACATTTATTCCCTTCCTACTTTTTCTCTGTTTTGATTTTTTTCGATCCAATTAAGTCTGTTAGTTTGATACGCTTAGATTTAGACATTAGATTCATTCCTTAGGCAGTAAATACTAAGGGCTTAATTTGATCATGTGACTGTCATTTGTCAAAATCCCTAAGATCCCAAATTTTCGTTTTAATTCAGTAAGGGATTGTTGTTTCATTGGCTTCCATTTATCTGCTTCAGTAGTTTATTGTGACGACCCGACCCGTCTTCTCAGGTGTAACCGCCCCGTGTTTCCCACATTATGTTGCCTTATGTTTCATTATCAGTTTTGTGTGCGTTAGAATTAAATTGGAGTAATTTTGTTAAGAAATGAGAAACTTAGTCTCTTTTAAGAAGACTTAAGTTGGAAAAGTCAACCGGATGTTGACTTATGAGTTAGAGTGCTCGGAATCGAATTTTGATGATTCGGTTAGCTCCGGATGATGAAATGTGACTTAGGAGCGCAATCAAAAGTAATTTTGGAGGTCCGGTGAAGAAGTTAGCATATTTTGGCGAAGTTAGTATTTTGGCGAATTCCGGTTGATAGGTGATATTTTGATCCGGGGGTCGAAATGGAATTCTGAAAGTTGTAGTAGCTTCGTTAGGTGATTTTGGACTTGTCCGCAAAATTTCAGGTCATTCGGACGTCATTTGGTTGGGTTTCGAATTGAATGTGAATTTTGAAAGCTAAAGTTAAACATAAGCTTGAATTTGTTGAAAACGGACGATTTTGATGTTAACGATAGAATTTTGATTATTGGAACAAGTTTGAATAAGGTTATAGGACATGTTGGTACTTTTGATTGAGGCCCCGGGGGCCTCGGGTGAGTTTCGGGGTGGTTTCGGACCATTTCTAAGCCATTTTGAACTGCTGGTTTTTGGCTACAGCAGTGCTCTATGCGATCGCGGGGATTTGGTCGCGATCGCGGTGAGTAAAATCTGAAAAAAACATTAATGAATCGCGATCGCGTAAAGCTCTTTGCGATCGCGAAGAAGAAATTTCTGTCGCGCAGGTCCTACTTCGGAAGCTCATATCTTTTTATCTACAAGGAATTTGGAGGTGATTCAAAAACGAAAGTTGTAGTCCATCTTGTCTAGTTTTCAAAAAGATAAAGAAACAGTGATTTGGATGTCGGTGTAAAAGGTTATGGATATTACACTATAGGCTGTTCGAGGAGGATCTTTAATACATATGTATGCATTGGGAAGCATATATATCACAATTTATAAGGATTCAGGAAATGAGCAACAAATGAAGTTATAGCCCTATGTGTCTAGTTTCCAGAACATCAAACCATTTGTCATTTGGAGTTGTGTGCAAAAAGTTATGACCATTATACTGAAGCCTGTCCGGAAGAACCGGAATTTATGCACCGCGATCGCGAAGGGTAATTTTTGGGCCAGAAGGGTAATTTTTGGGCCAGAAATTTGTTCTCCGCGATCGCGATGAACAAAATGCCTGGGCAGAATGTTTTAAAACATTCCAATCGCGAAAATAACCCATTTTTTCACCATTTTTGGTCACTCTTGAGAGCTTTTGGACGGGAAATGAAGGGGTTTCGACTGGGAATCGTTGGAGGTAAGTTTTATGAGTTAATTACATGTTTTTATACAAGAATAATCCATGAAATTCATGAATTTATGGCTAAAAATCAAGAAAATAGGGCTTGGAGCAAAAATCTTAAATTTATGATTTGAAGGGCCATTTGTGGTCCGAATTGAGAGTTCTTGGTATGTACGGACTCGTGGCGAGACGCGGATTCCAGAAATGTAAATTTCGTAATTTTTCGGAATGTGGGCCCGGGGCCCGGGTTTTTGCTAATTTCGTGATTTTTGGTATTTTTCGAGTTCTTTCGATTAGGTTATGTTCCATTAGCCTATTATGATATATTTGTACTAATTTTGGCTAGTTTCGATGCGCGTGGAGGACGGTTTGAGGAGCAAAGACGCCGCGGGCATGAGTTTTCGCCGGTTCGAGGTGGGTAATACTTGTAAATGATGTCCTAAGGGTTAGTAAACCCCGGACTTGCACATCTTAATGTTGTGTTGAGGTGACTTGCACGCCGGATAATGGGCGTGGGGTAGAGCACCATTGGGGATTGTGACTTGGTCCGTCCCGCGTAATAAATAATAACACCTAATTGTTTGAAATGAAATTGACGCTTCAATAAAGATATTAATTATCATGAATTGGACTAATTATCATGCTTGGGCTTCACGCCGATTATTTGAATCCTTCAGGGATTGGTATCATTATCTTGATAACACTATACATATTTTTATCTCAATTTAAAGTTTCAAATGGTATTTTGCTACTCATCATTTTTTTATAAAGTTATGAAAAAACTTGTACATGGTCTTAATGGCATTTCTAGTTGTGAGCTAATATAATACTGTTGCCCGAAGGGCTTTCTTGATTATTTGTTAGACTGATTGGGGCCGAGGGCCATATGTTAGGGCATGACAATTTATGTGAGCATATGCATACACATGCATGGATCGGACTGCACGTTGCAGTGGTATATGGATCGGGCTGCGCGCCGCAGCAGGTGTGATATTGATATTGCGCTTGGGCTGTAGGAGCCCCTCCGGAGTCTGAACCCCCACAGTGAGCGCGGGCGCCTTTGCATGGATCGGGCTGTACGCCACAGCGTCATATGCATTGCATGGCATACATACATTGGTTTACGTGTACTACGTGGCATAACATTTAGCACTCATACATTACTGGAACACATGCATTATTTGCCTTATTGACCAGATCTCCTGGTGGTATTTGTTAAGGAGTGCTGAGCCCGAGGGGCTGATTTGAGTGCAGACCTGCACTGCTTGAGATTGTACCCAGGTATTGGTATGTTATCATGAAAGAAAGAAGCTAAAAATGAGATTTCTAAATAATTTACTCACATATATTGAAAGGGGATAAAATGATAGTTTGTTCAAGTTTAAAGGTAGTTCTGTATTGTGTAGCATGAGATAGTGCTTTGCGTGGTTTCCTTTCCTTCAGCATTATTTACTTTTATTACGGCTGAATTGGAAGTACTCACACCCGACTCCCTGCACCTTGTGTGCAGATCCAGGTACATCACAGTAGAGCTGATTCTATGGCTGCTCGGGAGTGCATTTGGACAGTCGAGGTAGCTGCCAGCGTCCGCAGGACCTGACTCTCCAGTTTATCCTTATTTTGTTCTGTCTATGCCACACTTGTGCACAGTTGTATACACTATCACAGTTTATAAATTCTGGTAGAGGCTCATGACTTATGACTCCTGATTCGGTGGGAGGTTTATACTGGTTTTGGGATATCTATCCCCGATGTACTAGACGTCATTTCATTATATTATTGTTGTTTATGCCTACAAAGGGTAAAGTGAGAGCTGATAGCTCTGTGTTATGAATGGTTGGTCGGGCTAGCCTAGCAATATGTTGGGCGCCATCATGACCGGGTTTTGGGGTCGTGACAAGTTGGTATCAGAGCCTAGGTTACTAGGCCTCATGAGTCATGAGCCGGTTAGTAGAGTCTCGCGGATCGGTACGGAGACGTCTGTATTTATCCTCGAGAGGCTGCAGAACCTTTAGGAAACACTTCACTTTCTTGGAATTCTTATCGTGCGTACTTAATTCAGCTTGAGATGTAATTCTTGAAATTCCTTCCACACGTTTGTATGCGCACTCGAGCGTTTAGTAATAAATTTGCCTTGATGGCTTGTGACTCCTCGATCGAGGGCAAGATATAATCTTTGTGATTTCATGTTGGGCCAGTTTGAAGGACTTGAGGCCGAATCTTCACCTATGACTTGAGCACCAAAGTGCTGATTTTGCGAGGTGGAATTATGAACTTGTATGTTCAGTATTGTCCCTAATTGTGGGAATGTCGGCTAGATAGCCAGGTGATGTGTATCATAGTGGAAGGTGTGCTGAGATACTAAATTGAGGCGAAGCAGGTGGGTTATCTCTTGCGGAGTGCCCTTAGGTAAGCTGATTCTTATGTATAATTGAAAGGTATTTGACATGTGTTATGATTCGAGCAGGTGCAACGCATGTCAGTATATCAATTTTGATAATATAATTCGTGTAGTATTGAGATTAATGTTGTTGATATACATTGTGATGTCTTGTCGAGTTGTGGACGTGTTGTTAGGATGGTTTTGGTGATTCTCTGGCAGGTGGATAGGCCCAATTACAAAGGAAACTCTGTCGAAATTTTTGAAAAATTTGGGACTTAGTAAAAATTTTGTCGCCTAAAGAGTGGGCTTAACTGTAGTGTGAATGAATGCAAGAATTAGGGAAGAGTTAGAATTTTTGATGATTCGTGTCTCCGTAAGCTGGTGAAAGAGTGAGTTTAATCTCACCATGATATTACGACAACAATAAAGTATATGTGTTCTGATAAATATGGCTTCGAGCTAAGTTGGGGAGGTTTCCATTGATTAGTTGATTGCGCAGTTGTATGCTACGTTGGTTATGTCTTAAAGTACACTGACGAACCAGTTCTGGTTGCAGAAATTGAGCCGAGAATAGCACGAGTGAAGCAAGATTTTGACAAAGGTTATACGGTTCTTTCGTAGATGTGAGAAAATAATAGTATGTCTTGAGCTGTTGTTGGTAAGGAATGCTCAGTGAATTGAGGAGAATGATGTTTGTTGGTATTTGAATGAGATCATATCCTGTGGTGTCAGGGTGCTAATAAGGCACGAGTGGTTCTGTTCGTTAAGTCTGGTAATTTGCAGTTTCGACAAGAGTGGATGACTCTTGGGAATGTTATAATGTGTTCTAAGATGGTGTATGTGACTAAAGATGGTGTCTTCATTAGAAAAGATCAAGACTTGTGGTATTTTGTGATAACTACGAGACCCTAAGTATCAGTATCAGGAAAGTAGTAGTAACGAATTCAGATTCGCAGGAAGTGCTTCAAAACAAAGTATTATGGAAGGTGATATTTCTAGGAGACATTGGAGAAAGTATTCAGTGGCCTATGAGTATTAAAGAATGTGGCCTTATGTTTGAATCTCCTGTGGTGAGCCTGAATTGTTGCACTGTAATGCTATAACAAGGGAGAAAAATCATAATAATTATGTAAACCAAATATGAAGGTTGTGATGGTTGCTCTTGTGCGTTATGAAAAACAAATGGGAGTTATTATGGACCTTTGAAAGGTTATCAGACTAAGTTCAATGTGATCAGAATCGGCTTGAAGTCGATGGATAGATTTAATGTGAATAATGGCTCTATATCAGGCCAGATGTGTGCATTTTGTAATGTAGTCCTCATGAAGGAGTAGTTAGGTTAATGCTTTATTGTCAGATATCTTGCGTAGTGATGCCTTACGCCGTGTGATCTGTGAAAAGGCTCAAGAAATTGTTATGTGTTGAGAATCCGCGTAGGGATGATGTTACCTGAGCAGCTTGGCTATTGAAATTCAATTTCATATATCGCACATCAGTTGTGCTTGGTTTTGTAGCTATAACGCTAAATACCCCTCAAGGATGATATTATGAAATTAGCATGCTTATGATCGATATTTGGTATTTGGTTATGATGAGCACATTTGGCTCGATGTGTATCTCCTTATGTGAGATCTGTGTGTGGATCGGGTGGCACGCCGCCATGGGTATGTTAACTGGATCGGGTTGCACGCCGCAACAATGTGATGTTGAGTATAATTTTATATATACTATTTCGTATGCCTTGTTCTTTGTTTTCTAAAGAAAGTCCCCTTTAATGCGTGGAATTCATACTTCATTCGAGAGTTCGTTTTCATTTGTATTGCGTTAGAATCGGCAGCCTATTGGCACTTTGGGGCATCATATGCGATTTATAGTTATGTCTGGAGTGGCTTATTGCCCAGACAGTTCGTACTTGGAAAGACGAGATCATTGAAGTTGAGATCAATGCAATCTGAGTATGTGAAGTGAAATTATAGAACTAAGACCATTGTTTGGCTCAGAAAGAGTTTATAGTTCTTGTAAAGAGTATAGAACTAATAAATTGTTGTTTCGGTAGTAGTTATGAATGTGTTCAGGTCTCATCCGTTGTGTCAACATTGTAAGAATTTGAACAAGACCTGTGTATGTCATACAGAGCATGTGATGTATAATGATTCCTTCCAAGTGATTAGTTAAAGAATCTTCGGATGATTAAGGAAAATGGTATTGCTAAGTGGAAGTGATTTGATGAGAGTATATGTCTCGGAAAAGGGTAATGTGATTAAACTAATTATATATTAGTAGTATTGCGGCATGTTCTTGTTGGGTCCATTGGTGGTATTCGGGTCTGCTCGGCAGGTAAACATTGAGCATCTGTCATGGGATGAATGATTATCAAATATGTACGTGTATTGCACGGTGGAAATTGGATTAGGAATGATGATTGTTGTATTATATGGAGTTCTGATGTACAGGCTATGTGGTGATGTTGGAATTCAGACTGATTGTCTTAGTGTTGGGTGATTTTGAACAATTGCATTAAGGGCAACTTCATAAATGCCACGGGTTAAGTGGTGAAGTGCGTTACAATACATTTTAGCAAAATGATTTATATATTAAAGAATCAGCGGACAGCTGGGAAGGACCATTTTATTAATTGGGTATTTGAGATGGATGTCAGTGCGGAGGTTGCTATCATTGATCCCATCCCGGTATGGAGGGAATTTTTGAATGCGTTTCTTAATGGTGCATGTATTATGCAGGTTGTGGTTAGGTCGTATTGATTGTGTCATGTCACCAGGATGGTGTGTTTGGTCAAAGGAGATCGTGAGGATCATTAATGAATATAGACAGATTTGATTTCAGCATATTTGATGGATAAATATCGAGATTTTGGTTCAAATTTTGTTATGGTAATTGCCAGAGGATAAATGGCCTCATGAATGGGTGACCTGAGGAATGGATATGGTTTATCGCGTGTTTTATTTACCATTGGCAATATAGGAAAGTGTTGGAATAAGTCTCTAGCTAATAAAAAGGGTTTTCCATCGATATCTAGTTATCGTGGGCAGCTGTTTTGAATGGAAGAAATTGCTGCATGTGTTTGAGTTATGCGGTATAATATATGATTTCACCTGAGGTTGCAGGTATGGATAATTATAGCTGATTCGAGTTTATTCCGAGTAAAAATGTGAGGTTCTGATCTTGTCTAAGATTACAGAAGGTGAAATGTAGTTCTATAGTTTATGGATCAGATGGATTGAGTAATTTCAGCTAAGTTGTGTTGTCGGACCTATATGAGATAGGGTGACGTGGGATCACCGCGGGTTATATGCGGGGTAAAGTTATTTAACTATTGGTGAACTTCTAGAACAACTCCGGGTCCGCTCGAGGACGAGCGTTTGTTTAAGTTGGGGAGAATGTGACGACCCGACCCGTCGTCTCAGGTGTAACCGCCCCGTGTTTTCCCACATTGTGTTGCCTTATGTTTCATTATCAGTTTTGTGTGCATTAGAATTAAATTGGAGTAATTTTGTTAAGAAATGAGAAACTTAGTCTCTTTTAAGAAGACTTAAGTTGGAAAAGTCAACCGGATGTTGACTTATGAGTTAGAGTGCTCGGAATTGAATTTTGATGATTCAGTTAGCTCCGGATGATGAAATGTGACTTAGGAGCGCAATCAAAAGTAATTTTGGAGGTCCGGTGACGAAGTTAGCATATTTTGGCGAAGTTAGTATTTTGGCGAATCCGGTTGATAGGTGATATTTTGATCCGGGGGTCGAAATGGAATTCTGAAAGTTGTAGTAGCTTCGTTAGGTGATTTTGGACTTGTCCGCAAAATTTCAGGTCATTCGGACGTCATTTGGTTGGGTTTCGAATTGAATGTGAATCTTGAAAGTTAAAGTTAAACATAAGCTTGAATTTGTTGAAAACGGACGATTTTGATGTTAACGATAGAATTTTGATGATTGGAACAAGTTTGAATAAGGTTATAGGACATGTTGGTACTTTTGATTGAGGTCCCGGGGGCCTCGGGTGAGTTTCGGGGTGGTTTCGGACCATTTCTAAGCCATTTTGAACTGCTGGTTTTTGGCTACAGCAGTGCTCTATGCGATCGCGGGGATTTGGTCGCGATCGCGGTGAGTAAAATCTGAAAAAAACATTAATGAATCGCGATCGCGTAAAGCTCTTTGCGATCGCGAAGAAGAAATTTCTGTCGCGCAGGTCCTACTTCGGAAGCTCATATCTTTTTATCTACAAGGAATTTGGAGGTGATTCAAAAACGAAAGTTGTAGCCCATCTTGTCTAGTTTTCAAAAGGATAAAGAAACAGTGATTTGGATGTCGGTGTAAAAAGTTATGCATATTACACTATAGGCTGTCCGAGGAGGATCTTTAATACATGTATGCATTGGGAAGCATATATCTCACAATTTATAAGGATTCAGGAAATGAGCAACAAATGAAAGTTATAGCCCTATGTGTCTAGTTTCCAGAACATCAAACCATTTGTCATTTGGAGTTGTGTGCAAAACGTTATGACCATTATACTGAAGCCTGTCCGGAAGAACCGGAATTTATGCACCGCGATCGCGATGCCTTTCCCGCGATCGCGAAGGGTAATTTTTGGGCCAGAAATTTGTTCTCCGCGATCGCGAAGCATTTCCCGCGATCGCGATGAACAAAATGCCTGGGCAGAATATTTTAAAACATTCCAATCGCGAAAATAACCCATTTTTCCACCATTTTTGGTCACTCTTGAGAGCTTTTGGATGGGAAATGAAGGGGTTTCGACTGGGAATCGTTGGAGGTAAGTTTTATGAGTTAATTACATGTTTTTATACAAGAATAATCCATGAAATTCATGAATTTATGGCTAAAAATCAAGAAAATAGGGCTTGGAGCAAAAATCTTAAATTTATGATTTGAAGGGCCATTTGTGGTCCGAATTGAGAGTTCTTGGTATGTACGGACTCGTGGCGAGACGCGGATTCCAGAAATGTAAATTTCGTAATTTTTCGGAATGTGGGCCCGGGGCCCGGGTTTTTGCCAATTTCGTGATTTTTGGTATTTTTCGAGTTCTTTCGATTAGGTTATGTTCCATTAGCCTATTATGATATATTTGTACTAATTTTGGCTAGTTTCGATGCGCGTGGAGGACGGTTTGAGGAGCAAAGACGCCGCGGGCATGAGTTTTCGCCGGTTCGAGGTGGGTAATACTTGTAAATGATGTCCTAAGGGTTAGTAAACCCCGGACTTGCACATCTTAGTGTTGTGTTGAGGTGACTTGCACGCCGGATAATGGCCGTGGGGTAGAGCACCATTGGGGATTGTGACTTGGTCCGTCCCGCGTAATAAATAATAACACCTAATTGTTTGAAATGAAATTGACGCTTCAATAAAGATATTAATTATCATGAATTGGACTAATTATCATGCTTGGGCTTCACGCCGATTATTTGAATCCTTCAGGGATTGGTATCATTATCTTGATAACACTATGCATATTTTTATCTCAATTTAAAGTTTCAAATGGTATTTTGCTACTCATCATTTTTTTATAAAGTTATGAAAAAACTTATACATGGTCTTAACGGCATTTCTAGCTGTGAGCTAATATGATACTGTTGCTCGAAGGGCTTTCTTGATTATTTGTTAGACTGATTGGGGCCGAGGGCCATATGTTAGGACATGACGATTTATGTGAGCATATGCATACACATGCATGGATCGGACTGCACGCCGCAGTGGTATATGGATCGGGCTGCGCGCCGCAGCAGGTGTGATATTGATATTGCGCTTGGGCTGTAGGAGCCCCTCCGGAGTCTGAACCCCCACAGTGAGCACGGGTACCCAAATTGGATCGGGCTACACGCCGTAGCGGTCATATGCATCGCATGGCATACATACATTGGTTTACGTGTACTACGTGGCATAACATTCAGCACTCATACATTACTGGCACACATGCATTAGTTGCCTTATTGACCAGATCTCCTGGTGGTATTTGTTAAGGAGTGCTGAGCCCGAGGGGCTGATTTGAGTGCAGACCTGCACTGCTTGAGATTGTACCCAGGTATTGGTATGTTATCATGAAAGAAAGAAGCTAAAAATGAGATTTCTAAATAATTTACTCACATATACTCAAAGGGGATAAAATGATAGTTGTTGAAGTTTAAAGGTTTCTGTATTGTGTAGCATGAGATAGTGCTTTCCGTGGTTTCCCTTCCTTCAGCATTATTTACTTTTATTACCGCTGAGTTGGAAGTACTCACACCCGACTCCCTGCACCTTGTGTGCAGATCCAGGTACATCACAGTAGAGCTGATTCTATGGCCGCTCGGGAGTGCATTTGGACAGTCGAGGTAGCTGCCAGCGTCCGCAGGACCTGACTCTCCAGTTTATCCTTATTTTATTCTGTCTATGCCACACTTGTGCACAGTTGTATACACTATCACAGTTTATAAATTCTGGTAGAGGCTCGTGACTTATGACTCCTGATTCGGTGGGAGGTTTATACTGGTTTTGGGATATCTATCCCCGATGTGCTAGACGTCATTTCATTATATTATTGTTGTTTATGCCTACAAAGGGTAAAGTGAGAGCTGATAGCTCTGTGTTATGAATGGTTGGTCGGGCTAGCCTAGCAAAGTTGGGCGCCATCATGACCGGGTTTTGGGGTCGTGACATTTATTGAGTTTAATCAATAAATTCGAATTAATCCACTAAACTAGATTGAACGCCAAGTGATACTCAGGCACGCCTGAACCTCATTTTTCCTTTTTAGCTGTCATTTGAATTCATTTTGCTAAAATAAAGATTTGAATGGAAAAAGCATAGGATGTCACACACGCTTGAATTTAGCCTGCTTATACTAGCTTAGTTTAATAAAAGAAGGATCATTTTAATAATGAAAAAGGAGGCTGTCAGTGGATTCTAATAGAGGAGCACACTGTTGTTTGTCTTTAGAGTGGAAAGTCAGAGAATACCAGGGCAAGAAATTAGTTTTTAATACTGTAAAATGCTCTTAAGAGCTAGAAATTAGGAGAACACATGGGGGATGGATTAAAAGGTTAAAGAGAGGCATGTGCAAGAATAACAGAGGGAATTTGAAAGGTTTAAGGGCTGTCTTCTTTGTCTATAAAAGAGAGAGAGTACTGATAAGAGGAGGACACACATAGATTGCATACACTTTCATAGACTCACAGATTTTCGAACACACATATTTTAACAGATACACACACATACTTCATACACTTTCATACACACAGAGAGATACATAGAGGGACAGGTAGACAAAATAGATCTTAAGAATTCTGAGAGCTTTTAGATTTCTGGGGATTGAAAATACATTTCCAAGTTCATTATTAATTTATTAGAGTAAGTTGTGTTTGCTGTTTGGTCGGCAAATAGATTTTGAGGGCTTTAAACAAAGAGATTTCTAAGAGTGAATATTGAAAGTGAATTCATTTGAGAAGAAATTGTGCTTCACTTTGGGTCTGAAAGTTTCTTTAGAGGGATTAAAACCAGAAATTATTTTACTGTTGGTGGCTTCTGTTGCTGTTTGCATTTGCTTTGGTATTTCTGGATTGAAATTGGTATTCTTAGAAATTTGTTACTGCCTTGAGACTGTTCTGTCACTGCTGTTGGTTCTACTGCTGCTACTGATCTCTCCCTTTTCTTTCCTTCTATTTTCATTATCTAGGTACACATTTCAAACCTGATTCAATGTAGCATCATCTAATGATAATGAAGTATGATGGAATCATGAGTTTGATATAGTTTTCTAAATCCTTATGTAGTTCTGTATTGATATGATTCTGCACTGATGGGAATATGAAATGCTAATGTAGTCTAGGACTTTAATTATGAATAATAAACATAAGGCTTATATAATTAAGATTGTTTTCAAGTAGATTTGGACTGTAGATGGTCTATTTATTAATGACCATTAGCAATTGTTTAAAGTAAAATCCTAAATGGTGTAGATTCCTTGTTAATTTTGATTTCAAGTTGGAAATACCTCTACAGTAGCTTCGAGCCGCCATAGTTAGCTAATTAATTGTTAGTGGTTTATTTCAGTTGTTATACAATCAGATATGAGTGGAGTGTGAATTCAGGCTTTTCGCTTATTCCTGTCAGAATTAGTAAAAAGAATTAAGCTATTGGTATATCATTTAGGAATTACGTTCATAGGATAATGATAACTAATTCAAATCGCATGTCTATTTTACCTTTCACCTTCAATAGTATTTAACTATGTAACCAAATAAATAAGAAACGGAAGCCCTAAACTGGTATAAAAACAATCGACTTAAGGCAAGTTCAATAGGCGCTTGGTTGGATTCAATTGAGGTTATTTTTAACCACTAGCATGTTTGCCGGTCATTGGGCCTGAATGTATTAAAATAGGTGGCCTAGGTCCTTTTTGTGATCCAGTATTCATTTGGACCCGGGCCACGTTCTTTGAAGAACATTTCTTTTGATACATGCTAAAGTGTAGTTTCCCTTTCGTATTCATTATAATCCAATAATCAATAAGTTAGGATTTTTGCTTTCTTTCTTTCAGAGACAATAAAAATTAAAAAATCATAGTCTCTTTAGGACGGACGTTTAAAGAATAAATGAGACGAGTCTCACTAAATAAGATACATAAATTGCGAGGCCCCGATACATGTTTATTTAAAATACTTAGACTTCAGGATGGGCCGTTTAGTGAATTTTACGGCCTTTTCCTAAATTGATAACACGATAGACTCTTTAGTCACGTACTTAATAAATTTACCTCCCTAAATTCGGGTACACATTTATGTGACCTTAATCCAAATCTCAATGAAGTCGGAACGCATAAAAAATTACGGACACATTTACGTGACGAAATTCGAGATGCATTCTCACAATATTATAATTCTCTTCTAATATAATAAAAGATAAAAGCGGTTCGAAGTTAAAATTTGCGCATAAGTTAAAACTTGGCATAAATCAGATAAATAAGCCGAATATGACGGTTGAGCGACCGTGGTAGAACCACGGAACCCGGAAATGCCTAACACCTTCTCCCAGGTTAACATAATTCCTTATCCATATTTCTGGTTCGCGGACTATTTAAAAGAGTCAAAACCTTTTTCCTCAATTCGGGATTCGAACCGGTGACTTGGGATACCATAAATCTCCCAAGTGGCGACTCTGAATCTCTTAATAGATGAATCCCATTTTTGATTGTCCTTTAATTGGAAAAAAACTCCCTTTTATATATCTCGCGCCCTCACGGGTAAGCGTGCGTAAAAAGGAGGTGTGACACACCTCACAACAATATCTTTCGCAATCTATTTTTCTTCACAAACTATTTTCTTATAGTTTATAGAATACCTTGCTCTCTCTTTTCTCTCTTTTTTGGTGTGTATAAATGTGAGTTGAAGCTCTCCTTTTATAGCCAAAAACTCACTCTCTAAAGCCTACAATATTTGACAATTTCTATACCCTTTTTACAATTTCAACAAGGTTGGTTACCAACCAAACCAAGTCAATAAAATTGGCTACCAATATTTGACAAACTCAACAAGTTGGCTACCAAACTAAGTCAACAATATTGGCTACCAAACAATTTGAATGAGATGGATACATATCAATCTCCCCCTCCAGTCTCATTCATCTAGATGAGGTAGCAATGTCTTCTAGTTGAAGCGCTCCAATACGCATTTTATGTACTTCTCCTGTGACAAGTAAATCTTCCTTTTGTTTCTCGAACGAGTAATTCTCATGCCCAAAATCTGCTTAGCATGACCCAAGTTTTTCATTGCAAAAGACTTATTCAATTGTTTTTTCAACTCGTCAATCTTGGAAGAATTTCTGCCCACAATCAACATATCATCCACATATAGCAAGAGGATGATAAAATCATCATCAAAAAATCTTTGTACAAACACACAGTGATTTGAAGAAGTCTTTTTGTAGCCTTGCTCCCCCATAACAGACTCAAAATTCTTATTCCATTGTCTAGGAGCTTGCTTCAATCCGTATAGACTCTTCTTAAGTTTGCATACACGATTTTCTTTACCTTTTACCTTGAAGCCCTCAGGTTGTTCCATATAGGTCTCCTCTTCTAAGTCACCGTGAAAAAAAGTAGTCTTCACATTCATCTGCTCAATCTCCAAATCAAGACTGGCAGTTAAACCAAGAACTGTCCGAATGGAGGATATTTTCATGATAGGAGAAAATATTTCGTCAAAGTCAATACCTTTTCTTTGACCAAATCCCTTAACAACCAATCTAGCTTTGTATCTCGGCTTCAAACTATGTTCTTCAGCTTTAACTTTGAACACCCACTTGTTCTTCAAAGCTTTCATGCCTTTAGGCAATTTCACCAACTCATAAGTATGGTTCTCATTCAAAGATTTCATCTCATCTTTCATGGCTTCAATACATTGATCCTTGTGCTCATCTTCTAAGGCCTCCGTATAATATTCAGGTTCTTCCCCATCAGTGAGTAATACATACTCAACGGGTGGATAATGGGAGGAAGGAGCATGGGGTCTAGAAGACCTCCTGAGTGGAATATCTAACTCATCCATAACTTTATGAGTAAGAGCATCTACCTCATCAACATTAGCGTTGTTATCATCATCACCATCAATATGCTGATTTGGAATATGGTTCTGATCATCACCATCATCATTGAGCCCACCAACATCATCTGCATTTGTATGAGGAATTTGATCAAGATTAACTAAACCTTCAGAACTTGAAGGTTTTAGTTTCTCCACTTTATTAATATCTTCAATGGTTTTATCCTCCACGAAGATAACATCACGTCTTCTCACGACCTTCTTCTCAATTGGATCATATAGCCTGTAACCAAACTTATCAAGGCCATAACCAATGAAGATGCATTGCCTTGTCTTGGCAGTTAATTTTGACCTCTCATCTAGGCACATGTACAAAAGCTTTGCAACCAAACACTTTCAAGTGTTCATAGGAAACATCCTTTAATTAAATAAGAAATAATGGATAATGGATCTTTTTAATTAAATAAGAAATATTAAGAATGTGTCAATAGAACGATGACACGTGTCCCTCCGTTAACTCAAAGGGCAATTGTGAGCCAAAAACATTAACGGAAGGGCATATTTGGCCCAATAGGTGGATGGAGGACATTATTATACCAAAATGAATAGTTCAGAGTCATTTTAGGCCCTTTTCCGTTTAAAGAATTTGTAATATTTTCGTTATTAAGTCCAGAGTCAGAGCACTTTGATAAGACTTGTCTTTGTATGAAATAAAATTAGGTGCTTTTTATTTATCAAGATTACATAAATATTTAACTACTATATGTCAACTTCTATATGTGTTAAATCATAAATGTTGCGCAACAAGAGCTATTAATCCTTTCGGCGTAAAGGCTATTCTAGTTACAAGTTTATCATAGCTTGAGAATCTACATACAACACAAACTTACTTGTCATCTCTTACCTAATCAGGAAGTTCAAAAATTTTCAAAGGGAAGAGCTAGCAATGCAATTTTCTTTCTTTTTTCGGAAAAACTCCAAATATCTCCTGAACTTTACGATAAGTTATATATATAATCTTCGTTAAAAGTTTGGCTCATATCCAACCTTATCATTACATTATTGGCTCAGATATTCCTTTTGTTTTAAACGGATACAAATACTCCCCTGGACTTTACGATAAAGTCTATATATAACCCTTGTTTTTTTAACAAAATACTTTTTTGTAAAAACTTAAAATATTTTATTGAAAATAATTTCTTCAGTTCTTAAAAAACGAAGATATTTTGTTAAAAAATAAATTTTAAAACAAAGGGGTATCTGGACCAATAGTGTAACAGTGAGGTTGGATATGTGCCAAACTTTTAACGAGAGTTATATATAGACCTTATCGTAAAGTTCAGGGGGTATTTGGACCTTTTCCGTTCTTCTTTTTTCCCCACAAAACCGTCTGCTTAAGCAAATATTACCAATTCATCTACCTTTATATTGAAAATTGTTGGTTCCTTGGTTGTTATCCTATAATTTTTAAATAACAATTCTGGACAATAAAAATGTTAGCGTATAAAACGTAAATATAAATAAAGCAATAATTAATTCGAGCCCACTAAATTCACAGTGTTTCCTTAAAGAATTTAATCTCCTCCTAGTACCCAAGGTTATGGATTATTTTCTCCCAGGATAGAACGAATTACACACTGGTGTAGCGGTACTTCAAACCCCAGTGTTTCAGCGAACACAAAGTTCGACAGCAAATCACACTTACGGATGCTTTGTTTGTGGTTAAAACAATGCAAAATAAAGAAGGACAACTCAGAAGTCGAATGGAAATTCTGAGAGGAAGGAATGCAATGTATAGCCAATGTTGAATTCTTACCAAAGAGATTGAAATTCGTTTTTCCAGTGTATACAGTGTATATATCGAGTGTATACAGCATATATATCGAGTGTATACCGAGTGTATATCGAGTGTATACAGAGAGTATCTCAAGTGTTTTTTCTGATCTATCTCGTTCCCTCCAACTTCTGCTCTATTTATAGCAGTTTTTTGAGATAAATCCACCCCTTCTATGATATAACAAGCACTACGCTATCATGGAGGAGGCACTTACATGGTGGAATGTACATTTACTTGGTGGGAGGGACACTTGTTGCTTGTTGGTGCAATACACTCTCATTTCCCATTCACTTGGTGCAATACACTCTCATTTCCCATTCACTCTTAAAATAATACTCAACAATCCCCCACATGAATGGGGAATGTCTATATCATGGAAGTATGCATGAAAAACAGTGTGATTTACAAGTAAGGATTAATTGCATCTGGATAAGTAGGTTTCCCTTTGAACTTTCCGTAGTGAACTTATGTCGGATATACTCGATCAATCGGTAGATTTGATATCTTTGAACCGTCGAACTTTGGTGTATACCTAGACAACCACAAGTCACACAACCAACCCTTAACCGTCTTTGGTTCTCATTGTTGTGTTCGTTTCAGCCATGAACACCGCCCGGTTTCATAAGTGCGTAAAGAATTGGCCTTACAGAATTCTCCTTGAAGCGGCTAACACTTCACACTTACATAGGTGATTCCTAAACGTGTCATCCCGTAGATACACTATTTGATATACCTTGTATCAAATTTAGAAATCATTAAAAAGCTTTAATGCTTTATCCTTGGTACTGAACATTGTCTTATAAGAGAATGGACCAAAAGTTTATTTGACAATGTTGAACCGTCAAAAATGACTTTGTTTGATCTCCTTGAACCTAGATCTTGGGATCTCCAGTCTTCTAGGTAGAGTTACCGCCACTATGACTTGTTCTCGGCCAGAGTCCCATTCCCCTTGATGATTTCTCAACTACATCTCTAGTTAGGCCTTTTGTAAGTGGATCCGCCACATTATCACTTGACTTTACATAGTCAATCGTGATAATTCCTCTGGAGAGTAATTGTCTAACGGTTTTATGTCTTCGTCGTATATGACGAGATTTACCATTATACATAACGCTCCCAGCCCTTCCAATTGCCGCTTGACTATCGCAGTGTATGCATATTGGTGCCAAGGGTTTGGGCCAAAATGGAATATCTTCCGAGAAATTCCGGAGCCATTCAGCTTCTTCACCGGCTTTATCCAAGGCTATGAACTCAGCCTCCATTGTAGAGCGGGCAATACAAGTTTGTTTGGACGACTTCCAAGATACCGATCCTCCACCAATGGTGAATACATATCCACTTGTGGACTTGGAATTAGTTGATCCGATGATCCAATTTGCATCACAATATCCCTCAATGACCGTAGGATATTTATTATAGTGCAAAGCAAAGTCCTGGGTATGTACTAAGTACCCCAAAACCCGTTTCATGGCCATCCAATGAGATTGACCTGGATTGCTCGTATATCGACTCAATTTACTAATAGCACAGACTATATCTGGTCGTGTACAATTCATGATGTACATTAAGCAACCCAACACACGAGCATAATCCAATTGTGATATGCTTTGGCCTTTGTTCTTTGCTAATGCAAGATTCACGTCAATTGGAGTCTTTGCAACTTTAAAGCCCAAGTGCTTGAATTTTTCAAGTATTGTCTTGATATAATGAGATTGTGACAACGCTAGACCTTGAGAAGTCTTATGGATCTTAATTCCTAGAATTAAATCAGCAACTCCCAAGTCTTTCATATCAAACTTGCTAGTTAGCATACGCTTAGTAGCATTTATATTGGCAATGTCATTACTCATTATGAGCATATCATACACATATAAACAAACAATGACTATGTGATTTGGAACATTTTTAATGTACACACATTTATCACATTCATTTATCTTAAACCCATTTGACAACATTGTTTGATCAAATTTAGCATGCCATTGTTTGAGTGCTTGTTTTAATCCGTAAAGGGATTTAACAAGTCTACAGACCTTCTTTTCTTTACCTGGAACCACAAACCCTTCTGGTTGTTCCATGTAGATTTCTTCCTCCAACTCTCCATTTAAGAAAGCCGTCTTAACATCCATTTGATGAATTTCAAGACCATAAACTACAGCTAACGCTACTAACGTTCGTATGGACGTAATTCTTGTAACCGGAGAGTATGTATCAAAATAATCAAGACCTTCTCGTTGTCTATACCCTTTGACCACAAGTCTTGCCTTATATTTGTCAATAGTGCCATCATCTTTAATTTTCCTCTTAAAGATCCATTTAGAACCCAACGGTTTGTTTCCAGGAGGAAGATCAACCAATTCCCATGTATGGTTGTTCAATATAGATTCTATTTCACTATTGACCGCCTCTTTCCATAACAATGATTCCGAAGAAGACATAGCTTCTTTAAATGTTTGAGGCTCATTTTCCAATAAGAAAGTCACAAAATCTGGTCCAAATGAAGTAGACGTTCTTTGACGTTTACTACGCCTTAGATCTTCCTGGTTAAGTGTACTTTCTTTTGCTTCTTCCCGAGGTCGTTTAGATCCTTCACTAATCGACTCACATTCCTTTTTGTACGGATATATATTTTCAAAGAACTCAGCATTATCTGATTCTATAACCGCATTATTATGAATGTTGGGATTTTCTGATTTATGAACCATAAATCGATATGCTTTACTATTAGTCGCATATCCTATGAAAACACAATCAACAGTTTTCGGTCCTATTTTTACCCTTTTGGGTTTAGGAACTTGCACTTTTGCCAAACATCCCCACACTTTAAAATAATTCAAGTTGGGCTTCCTTCCTTTCCATTTTTCAAATGGAATGGATTGTGTTTTGCTGTGGGGTACTCGATTTAGTATTTGGCTAGCCGTAAGTACGGCTTCCCCCCACAAGTTCTGTGGCAAACCAGAACTTATCAATAATGCGTTCATCATCTCCTTTAATGAACGATTCTTTCTTTCTGCAATCCCATTGGATTGGGGCGTGTAAGGGCCGTTGTTTGATGAATAATTCCATATTCTAAACATATTTGTTCAAAAGGAGATTCATATTCACCACCCCTATCACTTCTTATCATTTTGATTTTCTTGTTAAGTTGTGTTTCAACTTCATTTTTGTATTGCTTGAATACGTCTATTGCTTCATCTTTACTATTAAGTAAGTAAGCATAGCAATATCGAGTACTATCGTCAATAAAAGTTATGAAATACTTCTTTCCACCGCGAGATGGTATTGACTTCATGTCACAAATATATGTGTGAATTAAGTCTAAAGGATTTGAATTCCTTTCAACCGACTTATAAGGATGTTTAACATACTTAGATTCCACACATACTTGACATTTTGATTTGTCACATTCAAATTTAGGCAATACTTCCAAATTAATCATTTTCCGTAAGGTTTTATAATTGACATGACCCAAACGTATATGCCATAATTCATTTGACTCAAGTAAGTAAGACAAAGCTGAAATTTTATTATTATTCTCAACGACCATTACATTCAGCTTGAAAAGGCCCTCAGTGAGGTAACATTTTTCTACAAACATTTCGTTCTTACTTATTACAACCTTATCGGAAACAAAAACACATTTAAAACCATTCTTAACAAGAAGTCCAGTAGAGACTAAATTCTTCCTAATCTCGGGAACATGAAGGACGTTGTTCAAAGTCACCACTTTGCCGAAGTCATTTTGAGAAATATCTTCCCACATCCTTCAATATTGGCCTTAGAAGCATTTCCCATAGAAATCGTCTCGTCGGGTCCAACATGAGCATAAGTAGCAAACGCTTCTCTAACTGCACAAACATGGCGAGTGGCTCCAGAATCAATCCACCACTCTCTAGGATTGCCTACCAAGTTGCATTCGGAAAGCATGGCACATAAGTCATCAACATCATCATGCTTTTCAACCATGTTTGCTTGACCCTTCTTCTTGCCTTTCTTCGGAGCACGACACTCCGTAGATTTGTGTCCGGGTTTTCCACAATTGTAGCAGTTTCCATTGAACCGCTTCTTGCTTGGGTTGTATTTTTTTCCAGAAGCCCTCTTCCTCTTCTTGTTCTCTTCAACAATATTTGCTCCCATTATTGTTGAGTTTCCACGGCCTCTCTTTTCAGCAGCTTTATTGTCCTCTTCGATTCTCAACCGAACAATGAGATCTTCAAGAGACATCTCCTTGCGTTTGTGTTTCAAGTAGTTTTTGAAGTCCTTCCACAAAGGAGGCAACTTCTAAATCATTGCTGCTACTTGGAATGCTTCATGATAACAAGACCTTCAATGAAATTTTCATTAGTAAAAATACTAAGCTTACTACTTTCAACATCAATATTAATTTGATTTATACCTTCAGCAAAGAGATCGTGAATAATCACTTGCAATTCCTGGACTTGGGTAATAACAGACTTGCTATCTACCATTTTGTAGTCCAAAAACTTTGCAGCAACAAACTTTTTCAACCCGGCATATTCACTTTTGTATTTCTTTTCAAGCGCAATCCACAGTTGCTTTGACGTTTCTACGCCACCGTAGACGTTATACAAAGAATCTTCCAACCCGCTTAGAATATAATTCTTGCATAAAAAATCTGAATGCTTCCACGCCTCAACGACAAGTAAGCGTTCAGTTTCTGGAGTTTCGTCGGACAACACAGGAACATCTTCCTTGATGAACTTCTGGAGACTTAGAGTAGTCAAATAGAAGAACATCTTTTGTTGCCAGCTTGAAATCAATCCCGAAATTTTTTTCGGGTTTCTCCGCCGGTGCCAATGCTGCCGGAGTCGTTCGGCTTGTTGAGGCATTAGCAGTCACCATTGGAACAGCCTGGTTCTCATTCTCGTTAGTCATTTTCTGGAGAGAAAAAAATGACACAAACAAACGTTTAATAGACATTTAAAACTGGAGTTAAAAAATATAACGTAGATTTTAATCTCCAACAAACCGCCACGAAGGCTTTACTCTCCAAAACGGGAGTACACAAAACCACAAAGGTTTTAATTTCTAGAATAATAAGGATAACACAAATATAGAAATAAAAATTTTTAAATTCCTTAAGCTTGTTGGTTCCTTGGTTGTTATCCTATAATTTTTAAATAACAATTCTGGACAATAAAAATGTTAGCGTATAAAACGTAAATATAAATAAAACAATAATTAATTCGAGCCCACTGAATTCACAATGTTTCCTTAAGGAATTTAATCTCCTCCTAGTACCCAAGGTTATGGATTATTTCCTCCCAGGATAGAACGAATTACACACTGGTGTAGCGATACTTCAAACCCCAGTGTTTCAGCGAACACAAAGTTCGGCAGCAAATCACACTTACGGATGCTTTGTTTGTGGTTAAAACAATGCAGAATAAAGAAGGACAACTCAGAAGTCGAATGAAAATTCTGAGAGGAAGGAATGCAATGTATAGCCAATGTTGAATTCTTACCAAAGAGATTGAAATTCGTTTTTCCAGTGTATACAGTGTATATATCGAGTGTATACAGAGTGTATATCGAGTGTATACAGAGAGTATCTCAAGTGTTTTTTCTGATCTATCTCGTTCCCTCCAACTTCTGCTCTATTTATAGCAGTTGTTTGAGATAAATCCGCCCCTTCTATGATATAACAAGCACTACGCTATCATGGAGGAGGCACTTACATGGTGGAATGTACATTTACTTGGTGGGAGAGACACTTGTTGCTTGTTGGTGCAATACACTCTCATTTTCCATTCACTTGATGCAATACACTCTCATTTCCCATTCACTCTTAAAATAAAACTCAACAAAAATAACAACCAATCATTATTCGTTAAAGGGTAAATTGATCTTAATTTCAGCTATTGTCTAAATTCAGTCTGGTTGAGTTCCGAGGTGCTTCAATATAACAACAAATTCTTTTTCACTCGTAATAAAGAAGGGTAAAGAAGAAACAAGGATAAGGAAGACCATGAAAATGGAGCAAGAAACGACAATTGGCTCAAATTTCAGCTACTTAATTAAGTTATATTTGTGCAAAAAAATTCCGACTAAATGTTCTATTGTCATTTAAAAAATTCTTTATTGCACTCAAGGATATCACCCGGTGATCAACAAAGTGAGTTAAATTAATGATACACAAGAACTAAAATTGCAACAGAGACAAAATTCAGAAATAATTGAAATGCACGCAAGCAAGCTGACTCGAATATTAATGTTATTATGAACAATGGATAGCCTGAAAATCCTAAAATGAGCTGATTTACTTTCAAAGAGAGGAACAGTTACTAAGACATCTAACTTTTACTTATTCAATATGAGAGATCAAGAATCGGCCTAACTGAGAAACTAATCGAGGAAAAACTGTGATTTCCTTGAACTCTTAGAAACAATACAGTTTCAAGTCAGCATAACTTAGGTAACTGTTTAACCCAAAAGCTATCGGTTGCTTTATGAGTTAGGGACAATCAAAGAATAGACAAAGGGTAAATCGGAATCAATGGTAATATATCTTAAAGATCGATCTTTGGATTCGTGTATATGTTTTTCTTGTAAGAATGTAGTGGAGGTTAATCAAGTGTTTGAACAAGTAAGCAATAAAGAGATAAAATAGAGAGAAAATGGGAGAGAGAGAGTTGTATTATTAATGATCAATAATACTTGTGTTACAAATGAGGGGGACCCTTCCTTATATAGAAGGATGGCCCCCTCGCCGACATATTACATCGTCCCAAAGCTATTGCTATTACAACGAAAGTATAGGGGCGGGGAAGTCGGGACGTCTGCTCGGGCGAGTCTACTGATACGCCACTATAGTCGAGGGCGTATCCTCTTCATCGTACGGACACGAGAGAGGGTGTCATCCGATCTCAACGGCCGCATAAGAGTATGTGCTCGACCCGTATTGCATACGAATCGACTGTATGTGTATATATATGCTCGCCCCATCTTACATATGATTCGCCCCAATACAGTAACAAAAGGAACATGCCAAAGAGTGACTAAATTTCTAGTCTAACTCAAACATGTACAAAATCAACAAAAGAATTTACAATGCATAAGCTCAAGAAAGAGAAAAAAAAAATTTGATCAAATTCAGAAAAGTAAAGAAGAGAGAATTCACAAGATGAAGAAAATGATGATGTTGACTATGACCAACTTGTCCTACGGCCATGTTTACCAGTTGGTCCATTCATAACACTTGTTGGAGAAGTTGATCTTTCACTTGCAACAGTTTTCTCACTAAATCTTCTTACATATTCCTTCTTCTTTTTTGGCATTTTTTTCATTGTGCTTGAACTTGAGTTTCCACTTCTAATTGTAGGAATCATGTACCATCCAATTGAAGTACACATTATTGCAAATGACCTTCCATATATTGCCAAAAAAACCAATATCAATATTATAGTCATTGGCAAATAAAACAAAGGCTTCTTCAAATTTTCCCACTTAAATTTCCAAGAAATGCTCTTCTTTAGTCTTCTCTTTGATTCAACTTGCAATTCTTTCTCTTCATTTGCCTGGTATTGTATTTTTTCAGTGGTTTGCTTGCTCTCGTGATCATTTGTTGTCTGCTTCTTGTCCTTCAACTTAACAACAATGGGCTTGACATCGTTGGAATTCGAAAAGACGAAACGAACGAAAGAGATATCATCAGGGCCAATTTGTGAATAAATCCTCTGTTTCTTGTCTTCAAGAACAGCTAAAAGTGCTGAAAATTTATCAAGACCTCGGTCTGAATAAGGGTTATTCTTTTTACTAGACCTTGTTCTTGATTTTGATCTTTTTGGAGTTGAACATGGGCTTAAATTTTCCATATCATCTTCATCTTGATGATGAAAAGATCCACAAATAAATGGATTAACCATTTTAGAAATCAAAAAACAAATGAGAGTTTTTGGGTATGGACGTTTCTTTTTGGAGTGGAAATTGACTTTTGGTTGTGGGATTGTATTTTTTGTGTGTCTAAAGAAAAAGAGAGGTAGAATAAGCTTATTTATTAGACTCTGTTTGGAAGACCTGATCTAAGCGGGATAGGGAAGAGTCAAATCAAAAATGGAGGACTTGAATATAATTATTAATTAAAAATTTGGGAAATTGATAATTCTATAGAAGCTTCTTTGAGGAGATCGATGATGTATGACTTCCTAATTCTTGCGAAAGAGGTAATTTGCAAGAAAATTGTAGCATATTAAATCATTGTTCAAGTGAATATAAGAAATTGAATTGGTCCAGATCTGCCATATTAATATTATGTTATATACTCTCGAATTTCATTAGAAAATAATTAATAGCATGTTTGGTCAAGTTTCTAAAATTAATTTATTTTGAGAAATATTTTTTAAAAAATATTTTTGGTAAAAAACAGTTTGTATTTTGATAAATTAATGTGGAAAAGATTTTTCAGTAGCAATTAGTGTTTGACTAATAGCCTGTTTGGTCAAATTTCTTTTTGGCTGAAAGTATTTTTTTTTTTTGGTCAAAAACACTTTTGGCCAAAAATTGAGGTATTTGGCCAAGCTTTTGGAAGGAAAAAAAAAAGTGTTTTTGAGGAGAAGCGGAAGCAGAAGCAGTTTTGGAGGAACAGAAAAAATAGCTTCTCTCCAAAAGCACTTTTGAGAAAAATACACTTATAGTATGTTTGGCCAAGCTTATTGTTGGCTAAAAGTGCTATTTTTTTTTTGTCAAAAATACTTTTAACCAAAAATTGAGGTGTTTGGCCAAGCTTCTAGAAGGAAAAAAAACACTTTAGAGGAGAAGCATAAGCAGTTTTGGAGAATCACAAAAAAGTCGTTTCTCTACAAAAGCACTTTTTTGAGAAGCACTTTTGAGAAAAATACATTTAGAAGCGGTTTTAACAGCTTGGCCAAACACTAATTGCCGCTCAGAAGTGCTTTTCAAACTAATTAACCAAGCACAAACCGCTTCTCAACAAAAGTACTTTTGAAAAAAAGTGTAAGTTGATTTTTGCAGCTATTAGAAGTGATTTTTTAAAGCTTATCCAAATACTAATTGCTGCTCAAAAGTGCTTTTCAAACTAATTAGCCAACCACAAACTACTTCTCATCAAAAGTACTTTTGAGAAATACTTTTGAAAAAAAAAACACTTCCCATAATAATTTAATTTTTGTAGTTTAGCCAAACGAGTTATAAGCCTTTAAAAGGTGTTTCTGAATGTATTTTTGTCAAAAGTGCTTTTTAAATAAGTACTTCCGGAGAGAAACTACTTTTTTATACTTCTCAAAAATTGGTTATGCTTCTTCTCAAAAATATTTTTTTTATTCCAAAAGCTTGACCAAATACCTCAACTTAAAAAAAAAAAGTCTTTTGGCCTTGGAGAAGCATGGCCAAACAAGGTAAAAAAGTTAATTTATCCTTTTATTATATACTAGTATAGTACCCGCGCGATGCGCGAGATATCTATTAAAAAAAATATTTTATATATAAATTGTTACAGCTTATTGTAAAAATGTGTTGTAGGTGATAGATTTAACTTGTACGCAAAATAGTAGTAAGATGTAGTTTATTATCATATGAAGTAACATAAGATAATAGATCGACGTTCAACCACATTAAGAAAATGGGATAAAGGATGGGAATATGCTGTTTACTTATTCTAAATACTATTAATGTTTAAAATGTAGGATAGCAAATTTATATATACATGTAGAACTTTCAACTCAAACATGTATACGCCATGCAAACAAAATCAAGCTTATTAAAAAATTTTGTTGTATTTTTCTGTATAAACCATTGTTGTATATGGGAAAAACAAATATCTATGTTATTTTGAATTATTTAAAAAAACTGTAGTTAAGTTTATATTATAATTAATAAAGATATAATGTAGTGCAAGTATAATTTGGAAGAATTAATATTTGTACTTGATTCAACAAAGTTTAGTCGTCATACAAATTTGTTCTTAAATTAGGCGAAACAAAATGGAAAGTATTACTATAAAGAAGAATTATATATAATTAAGTAAAGAGCGTAAATTTATGTTTTATGGCAATTTTTTTATTCATTATTAATATTGATCTTGTTAAAATTGTTTTTATTTGAAGTAATAATGTAGTGTTATTGCGTTATATTTTACAATTAATGTTAGACTCTTAAGAAGCAAATATAATAAAATGGTTGAAAATATTGCAAAGACGAACTAATATTTTATTAATTATAAATTTAAAGGTAATTGTACATACGATTTTCCCATCCAGCTTCAAATTTAACAACATAAATCCAAAATGGTTCACTTGCATGGATCGACCAATTGGCCAATTGTTTTAACTTGAACACTGCCCTTTTCCGACTCATCCATTACAGAGTAACTTTGTTGAGAAATGGTTTGAGTAAGCCTCTCGGAGTTCTTATCCCGAACAGTAAGTAATCTATATGTGATAATGAGTGCAACAGTTACATGTATAGTTGCGAATTGTGTGTGCAATATATAATAAATAAAATAAAATATATGTAAATAAATGTATGTGTCTATTTGAACCGTGTTTTAAAATCATCTGATTGAGGAAAATTTGGATTAATCCACAGCTTTGATGCATTCCAAGTATTGCGCACAGAATATGAATCTACAAAAGAATGGTGTTGTAAGATGTAATGAATAATTTTTCCTAAGTAATTTAAAATTCACTATTAGTATTTTACCTTGAAATTTGTGAGCCTTTATAAGCTACATAACAACGATAATAGGGTCATTGCTAGAACTTATCACATGAGGAACAATTTCACCAACAAATTCGCCCCAAAATGTTGCAAACAATTTCTTCCTCCTATAAAATAGGAATATAAATATTATTGTAGCATATGTAATTCTCAAATAAATCTTAAATTTCTGTATGAATATTTATTCTTACTCGTCATCTTCAAGTTCAATATCCATAAACTTCATACTGTCCCCGCCTTGGGTTTGCGTGTGGACCTCACTGAAACTGACAATTTCTCTGATAACATCTAGGAAAAAAAATGTTAGTTTTATATAGTAAAAACGTTATTAATGTAAATGTGTATTAAAAATAATATTTACCAAATAATTCAGTCTCGCTCACACCTATTTGATTTATCAATTCATCATATGGTCGCAAATTAAAGATATTCATTGGAAAAAGTAGATCAGTTGTTTCAATCACCGTTATTCGTTTAGTAAATGTTAGCCTCAATTGATGTTTCGTGCTGTTGAACTTTTCCTTATTATGACAAATAATAAAGTTTGCCATATGATATAATCTAAGTTCTGTAATTTATTTTTTGAAATGATGCAAAATTGACTTCCCAATTGTAGCACTTATACGATCGCCCTACAGAAAAATAACACTTCAGTATACGTCGTTAAAAAAAATATGAAAAGCAATCCATTAATAATAAGAAAGATCTAACAATGATATATAAAGCATGTCAAGATATTTCACGACTAAAATTTTTTGCATTCCTAACTTTGGATAATAGTTAGTGACAAGGCAAAGAGATATTTAGACTCGGAGAAAGAATTACCTAATATTTTGGAAAATGTTAAATCACCAATTCCCAAGTGGATTTATGTGCTTAACCTTTGTGATATCACCATCTATTCTGTACATGACATATCTGTCTAAATAATTTCACTGATTTATGAATCGAGTCTACTTATTGTAATTGAACAACAATAGGGGAGATCCATTAAAGCAAAATAATCATATCAAATATGTAAAACGCCTTTTCGTCTTGTACCAATTCAATCGACATTATAGTTCCTGAATTGAAACGATCTGGTGCTTCCCACACAAGAACAACACAAACTTTCAACTTCCACTGCATTTTCGAAATTATTATATCTTTGATGAAATCAATGTTAGTTGTCATGTTGTGCGCAAAGAATATGTTCTATTGTAATCTTGATATGCGAAAACCTGTAAAATTGAAAAAGGTGTAGTTCATCAAGAGATATAAAATATTGTAGGATAGAGAAATTGATAAATAGATAGAAAATGTGGGTTAAGCAGTTACATCAATGGTTAGTTTCCAATCATACAGAAATTTATATTTCAGTACCTAAATATTAGGACAATATGGAAGTAGTGTATACGTTTGGGAGTTGAACAATTAGGATATTATGCAAGGATTAAACATTTGAAAACTGGAGCGATTTTTTATGTGATGGGAGGTTATTTAAAAACTAAAATTCTTTTACTGCTTTAAAACAATTTTGTGCACAGAAGGCGGAAGGATTTTACAAAATAACGTTTATTTTGGTTTACTTCCTAGTGTTTAGGAAAGTTGTCCTAATGTAACAGATGTCAAATTTATGTTATTTGGCTTAATGACAATATTTTTTCTTTGGCTTTTAAGTATAGATAGATAATAGTATTCTTTTTCTCCCCGCTGAAGTTTTTATGATTCAAAAAATACCATCAACTATCAAAATTGCACAACTACGCCCACCCATCTTTACTCTCTCTCTCTTTTTCAGCCAAGTCAGTCATTAACAAATCATTACGGTGTGAAACACTACTTTCTCGCTCGTAAATCGTAATTATGGATCCCGGAAATTAAGAGGCAAGTATTGTCAAAATTTAATATTTTTTTCTACTAATAAGTAGTATAGTAATAAATTTGTTAGGTCCTTTTTAAAAATAAAATAAAAAACTTTTTCTCTCCTTCCAAACGCTATCCCACGTTTTATGAATCATCATATAAATCTTATAATTATCTTTTCACATTACAAAAGCGATGACTATCTTTCGCAAGATTATTTCGTCCAAGTAATCAAGTTTATTTAATGTTGCATCTGAATAGTTATTATAATCAGTTAATCGCCTACAGCTATATAGGTAGTAGAACAGCCATAGGTTGGGGGGGGGGGGGACTAGATGGCATGATAGGTAGGTTATAATCAATCTATAATCACATTAAATATTAGATAAAGGAAACAATTAATATCCTCTTTATGTGTTTGAACTTTGAAATATAAAAATAATCCAAAGAACAAAAATTTATTTTCGTTCTTTTATGTCAATTCCTAAAAATATTAGAACATTTATCAGAGAAATCAAGTTAAGTTGATAATGACTGTTATCAATCGAACACTATTGAACAATTAAGACAAAATTTTGTAGTACTAACTACTAAATACTAATTAGGGTAAGTGCAGGGCCGCCAAACAAAGCTGCAAGCTCAAAATATAGTGAAGTTTTATCTGTTCGACACGTAATATTTTGAATATTTACGTATATAAAGTATAAACGATATTTAAGCACATTTATATATTATGAGATCTGGTGTTTGTAGACAACTTATTTGGAAAATTACAAAGAAACAAACGAAGTGAAATCATGGTCAATATAAATAGTAGGTGTTGTGTATCATGAACTTAATTTGCCGTATCCTTACAGAGCTGTATTCTATGGACGTTAAAGCGGATCAAGAATTTAAGCTTTATGAGTTTGATACGTAAAGTTTTTAACGTTAAACTCATTGTATTTTTAAACTTAAGGGTTCATATTGCTATATGTTACAATATTAATAAAGTTTTACACATAAATTTATGTTATTTCTATACGCACCAAAAATACTAGTTTCAATTGAATCCGGTGTTGCATCCACCTCTGCTATCAAGTACCAATAGCATATATTTCCTTAATTTCTTGAACATTTTCTAATAGTTGTCTTGACTTGCACCCAAAAAGAAAAGAAAAAGATTAGCAGGACTTTTTGGGGTTTTCTTTTGGTTATTTTCTTACTTAGCTTTGTCACACCTCCTTTTGGCGCGCTTACCCCGAAGGATAAACGTACAAGGGAGTTTTTTCCAATTTAAGTGACAATATTCGAAACAGGATTATTCTATTTATTTCAGAGTCGCCACTTGGAATAAATTAAGGTGTCCCAAGTCACCGATTTATTTAAATCCCGAATCGAGGAAATTTTCGACTTTCCAAATAAAGTCTGCGAACCAGAAATTCTAAGTAAGGAATTCTGTTGACCCGAGGGAAGGTGTTAGGCACCCCCGGATCCCGTGGTTCTAGCACGGTCGCTTCAATTATTATAGATGGCTAAAAATATCTGATTTTATACATGTTTATGAATTATGTGCTTTGATTAAACTTTAAACCGCTTTAAACTGTTAACTTTGCATTTTTATTTTTATTTATTTTTTTTTTGATTTAAATGCGAATGGTCCATATTTATTTCTATGAAATAATCTAATCATATGAATAACTTTACAACCATAATAGTATTTTAAACATGTATTGGCGACAATTGGGTTTCCATTGTAGCACTACGAGAAAGCTAATATCTTAAATATGCTTAAGCTAACACTTTTAAACAAACTGTTTATCTAATATCGCGAAACAAATTCAGTCCAGAATTGAATAGTTTTAAAAAAAAAACAGTTTACACTCCATTATAATCACATGAATTCAACATATGCTATAAAAATGTTAAGCTAATACAAATGGGACTTAATATCAATCTTTTGGAAGTGACTCCCAGGATGACGTTTTATTTCGAAAATCCGATCTCTCGGAGCAAATGGTTACATCAGTTGTGTTCCGAAGACATACCTGGAATTCGAAATCAAAATGGAGGAAAGGATCAGTAAACAGAGCAACAGTGAGCAGCAACAAGACAGTAACCAAAGTGGATTCCAGTGATGATCAAGAATTAGTTTAGAACCGATGAAATCAGTAGCAACAACAATAGGAATCAACAGCAATGCAGCAAAATTCCAGAAGCTTGGAAACTAGTTTTAAAACCAGTATAGAACAGTGGGTATCTGTGTGTGTGTTTCTTTCAGATTCTCAATATGTTAAGCTCTCTCTCTGTTTTTTGTGTGTTAACAGTATGCTATCTGTTCTTTTTGTGTGTTCTCTGCTTCTGAAAACCAGTGAACTCTCTGTTGGTGTGAATCTGTGTGAATTTCCAGAGAATATTCACTGCCTGTGTGTGTATTCTGCCAGTCTATCTGTGAGTCTCTGTGTATACCTCAATGTCTATCTTTCCAGTGAGTTCTCTGCCTCATTTATATCCTCCAAAATAACAAAACAGAATCATTATCCCCCCTCATCAACTCCCCCTTCCAGCCTGTTTTATTCCCTAACTCATGTGCACCCTTTAGTCTTTTTTAGTCATACCCCATGTTCTTTCTCATTTCCAGCATAAAAGACTGCTATTTCTATTTAAAAACATCCCAAAACCAGACCTTTCCTACTTTTTTTATTAGAAACATTAATCTGAAGTTCAATCATAATGCCTAATCTGCTGTACAACCAAATTTACTTTAAACCATGTGCATTGCCCTCTTAGTTGCCTAGCTGTTGGCTTTCAGATTCTAAGCTAAACAACTACCAGCAGTTAACTTATAAACTAAAATCAACCAAACAAACCTAATTCAATTCAACAGTGAATCAATGAATCTCGGCCAATGCCGGATTTGTAGCTCTAGTGTTCTAACAAACGAAACGACGAACCTAATCAACGACATTCGTATAGTCGATTACAACAAACAACAATCAATAACACACAATCGATGAACAAATTTTTTCATTCTTCAACACTTAAAGCCGAGAGAAGAAGAAGAAAAATCCAAGAAGCAAGAATTGTTATTCGACTTCAAAAATCGACTCGAATACACACACTTATCAAACAACACTCAATCAATTACGATAATCAATCTCAAAAACAAACAGTGAATTAAGCAAATTCTCGGCTAGAACAGTTCAAAATGAAGAATTGTCTATTCGACGAAATATCGAATCGAGTTCTTATTTTATAGCAACATCATTCATATCAATCAATCAGAAGCAACAAATCGACCAAATAAAACGGTCCCAAGAGATGGAGAAAAACAGAGAATTGCAATGACGGATACAATAAACAAAAATTAACACAAATGAAACAAATATAAATAAAACAAAGAAGAAAGACAGAAGAAAATTACCTCGAACAGTAGAGATGAGAATCAAAACACTCTTTGGGTCGTTCGGACTTGGACTCGGATTTTTTGAAGTCGAATGGACTTTAATTGAAATGTTTTCAAATGAAAACATATCAATTAAAATCTATTGACTTCAATTCCTTTTAATTTGGACAAAAATCCCTAATTCTCAAAGCTAGGGTTCTTGGGGCTCGGTTTTTGGGGTTTGCATGGTTCGGCCTTGATTCGAAGGGAATCAATGTTCGTTTGGCTATGAGGGAGGTCAAGGGATGACATGGGGTGAGTTTGGGGGAATTTGGTATGGATTGGGCTTTGGCTCGAATCTTTAAGTGAAGATTCGAGAAGACCCGAGTTGATTCGAGCCAAACTGATGACGGATTCGTGTTCGGGGGGTTAAGGAGATTAACTGGTGTTAATTTGGTGGTGTTTGGGATGGTGGCCGCCGGGTTTCAGGCGGTGGAGAAGGGCTGGAGCGGCGTTGAAGAAGAAGAGAAGGAGGGAGGGGGCGGCGGCTGTTTCTCTGAGGAATAGGGTAAGGTGATAATTGAATTGAGAGGAGGGTTTGGGGGGTTGTTTGGTAAGTTAAAAATGGAGAATTAATCTCAGCCGTTAGATTAAACAAATCCAACGGCTGGGATCAATTGGATCGAATGGAATGGGCTGGGGCAGATAAGGTTGGGGTATAATTGTATTGGGCCTGGTCTTGGTTTTGATTGTGTGGCCCAATCCGAATTTGTACTCCTAATTATTTCCTTTTCTCTTCTCTTTTTAATTTTAATTCTCAATTTATTAAAACAAAAAATTCTAATTACACTACAAAGTCAATTAAATTATAAGAAATACTAATTAGGTTATATGAACAAATAACACACTCAATTTAAACATCAATTAAATATAAATCACACAATTAGGCATTTAAATACTAGAAAAGCAAAAATACATATTTTTGTGATTTTATTTTGCAAAAAATAAACTTAAACTACCCCTAATTGCAAAGTTAGATCAAAAATGTAAATATGACCTATTTTTGTATTTTTATTAATTTAAACACATATAATCATGCATATACAAATGCAAACAATTACCAGAAATAACACGAGAATTCAACAAAAATACACATCGTAAAAAATAGACGATTTTTGTTTTGATTTTGTGGGAGTAATTCATGTTAGGCAAAAATCACGTGCTCACAAGGCCCCTCTTTGCGCGAAAACTACGAAGAGTTTTTCGTGCAAAGATAAATGAGCAAATATGAGCGATTTTTGCCCGTTTGAATACTCCGTGGGAAGCATTTTGAAAAAGTTTGACCGAGCCTTTGCTTCGGAGGCCTCCTACATATCCTGGGCTAAACAGGAATCAGGTCAATGTAGTTCGGGAAGTTTTGGTAGCTGGGACTACCGTGGACTGACACTTTGCTGTTACTGTTGCTATCGTTGCTGCATGTTGCTGCTTACTGCTTACTGATCTCCTTATTACACCAAAAGAAACTAAAGCTGAACTAGCTATGCTATCAAACTATGAGTTACAAGATTCCTATCTATGATTCTCTTGAAAACTTGATCTTGAATCTTAGCCGATTTGCTGTAGACCTCGATCTGAATCTTGATGCTCAACAAGCTGTACGTGCTTGTTTATTTCTGTAACATTGAGTGAAACGGAGTCGGCGGAGCTTGTTACTTCAAATCACCTTCTGAGCAATCCGCGCCTTTGTTTACTCCAACGTTTGAAATCTTTTCTTTCGGTTCTTTTCTTCTTTTCTTCAATCTGGATTGATGTCCTATTTGTAGGTTATCTCGATCCTTGCATCCCGAGGTCAAACCTATTTAGACAACAAAACAAACAAACGAACGAAATTTTCTGCCCCAGTTTTGCTAGGAAAATTTCGTGAGTTAGTTGTGACACAGAAAGTGATTAAAAAGACTCTTTGGGTAAGAAAATCATGGTTTCACAAACGTTCAACGGCTTTCTGGCCGGGATTTTGTAGAAGAGTTTCACGGCTTTCTGGCCGGAATTCAAACAATATCTAACGGTTTTTTGGCCGTCGGATCCTCGGTTTTTTGGCCGGGGTAAAAGTAAATGGCTCCGCAGTTTTCTGACTGGGGAGATCCTCGGTTTTTTGACCGGGGATAAGAGTTTCACGGCTTTCTGGCCGGAATTCAAACAATGCCTAATGGTTTTTGGCCGTCAGACCCTCGGTTTTTTTGGCCGGGGTTAAAGTAAATGGCTCCGCAGTTTTCTGGCCGTCAGATCCTCGGTTTTTTGGCCGGGGTAAAAGTAAATGGCTCCAACAGTTTTCTGACTGGGAGATCCTCGGTTTTCTGACCGGGATAAAAGTTTCACGGCTTTCCGGCCGGAATTCAAACAATATCTAACGGTTTTTGGCCGTCAGATCCTCGGTTTTTTGGCCGGGGTAAAAGTAAATGGCTCCGCAGTTTTCTGACTGGGAGATCCTCGGTTTTCTGACCGGGATAAAAGTTTCACGGCTTTCTGGTCGGAATTCAAACAATATCTAACGGTTTTTTGGCCGTCGGATCCTCGGTTTTTTGGCCGGGGTAAAAGTAAATGGTGCAGTTTTCTGACCGGGAGATCCTCGGTTTTCTGACCGCGGATGAAAGTTTCACGGCTTTCTGGGAATTCAAACAATATCTAACGGTTTTTGGCCGTCGGATCCTCGGTTTTTGGTCGGGTAAAAGTAAATGGCTCGCAGTTTCGATCGGAGATCCTCGGTTTTCGACCGGGATAAAAGTTTCACGGCTTTCGGTCGAATTCAAACAATATCTAACGGTTTTTGGCCGTCGGATCCTCGGTTTTTGGTCGGGGTAAAAGTAAATGGCTCGCCAGTTTTCGACCGGGAGACCTCGGTTTTCTGACCGGGATAAAAGTTTCACGGCTTTCGGCCGGAATTCAAACAATATCTAACGGTTTTTTGGCCGTCGGATCCTCGGTTTTTGGCCGGGGTAAAAATAAATGGCTCCGCAGTTTTTTGACTGGGAGATCCTCGGTTTTTGACCGGGATAAAAGTTTCACGGCTTTCTGGCCGGAATTCAAACAATATCTAACGGTTTTTGGCCGTCGGATCCTCGGTTTTTTGGTCGGGGTAAAAGTAAATGGGCAGTTTTCTGACCGGGAGATCCTCGGTTTTCTGACCGCGGATGAAAGTTTCACGGCTTTCTGCGGAATTCAAACAATATCTAACGGTTTTTGGCCGTCGGATCCTCGGTTTTTGGCCGGGTAAAAGTAAATGGCTCCGCAGTTTTCGACTGGGAGATCCTCGTTTTCAACGGGATGAAAGTTTCACGGCTTTCGGCCGAATTCAAACAATATCTAACGGTTTTCGGCCGTCGGATCCTCGGTTTTTGGTCGGGGTAAAAGTAAATGGTTCCGCGGTTTTCGACCGGGAGATCCTCGGTTTTCGACCGGAAGAAAAGTTTCACGGCTTTCCGGCCGAATTCAAACAATATCTAACGGTTTTTTTTTTTTTTTTTTTTTGGCCGTCGGATCCTCGGTTTTTTGGCCGGGTAAAAGTAAATGGTTCGCTAGTTTTTCGATCGGGAGATCCTCGGTTTTCGACCGGGATAAAAGTTTCACGGCTTTCCGGCGGAAAGACCCTCGGTTTTTCGACTCGGGTCCAAACGGATATTGGACCGATATGATTTGATTCTCTTTTTCGGAGTTTTCATTTTCTTTTCTTTCATTTTTTGGCCTTCTTTTAGGCGTTCTTTTTAACCATCAACAAATGCATAGGATAAACCTCTAAAAGAAACTTACCTTTTTATGTGTTTTCCTTGTTCCAAAGCCATTTCAAAGCTTGCGTATTTCACTTATTTGAGTGGTACCTTCTTCTTGCACAATTAAACAGACCTGCTTTCAACAAAGAACATTTTATCAGTTAAAAAAAATGGTTGGCTTTGCGGCCTTGGTTATCTTCATTGCTTGATTGTTTCCCCATTTTCATTGAGAAGTTCGCTACCAATTGTCTTTGGGGTGACTTCCTTTCAAACTGACCGGGTTCATTCCCAGAATTCCATGGGGATTTTCCGTGTAGGTTCCATCCTTCTGCCTTATTCCGTCTCTTCTAAGACCTTAGCCTTTGATTTCCATTTCCTTTCTAAAACTCTTTTCCTTTGGAAACAATCGATCATTACGATCCAATCGTGGATTGTAACAATACACCACCTGAGGCTGTTTTTCTTTTCTTCTTTACCAGGCGGAGTCCTGTAAAACTGGTCCCGTCACCTTCCTTTGTAATATTTTCAGAATTAAAATTAAACCGAAAGGGATTCAAAGAAGAAGAATGAATCAAAGAATGGAAAAACGTATCAAAGATAGAGGAGTCCCTTTCGAGGGAGAAAAGAAGGACTTATCTGAGGTATACGCTGACTTTAACCAACATGACATGCTCCTCGGACTAGATGCTTGATCGTCACAAAACTCCCATTTTCTTATGAACCAAAACGGGTCTATATTTCCGAGCTAAGGAGCCGTGCCAGGATCTCTCGTGGTGAAACAAACTTTTCGGTTGATAGCGCCCTTTGCGGGTTTTCGCCAATCGACCTCTCTCATTTCTCTTCTTACCATCGCCAGATAGCACTCTTTGCGAGTTTTTACCAACAAGCTCTTTCATTTTGTATTTCTCTACTTCCATCGTTTTATGGTGCCCGAAGGTTTTCACCAATAAGACTCTCTCATTTTATTTCTTTTCATTCCAGGAACCTCGGATCGCAACAATGATGTTCTCACAACTTCCAATCGATCTTGAAGGACTTGTACTCGGTTCGGGTAACAAGAATTGTAAACAAAATTACAACTTTGGAATCATCTTGACGGATCTTAAACCGAATCAAAAATATCATCTGCCCCAGTTTCATTTTTTGGGAAACCGGGATTTTTGATTTGGTGTGACTGAACCTCAGGGAGAGGTTGCCTACGTATCCTTTCGGAATCAAGTCAGAACGTAGTTCAGGAATTTTTTTTTTTTTTTTTTTTTTTTTTTTTGGTTTGGTTTGGATTCCAAAGAGGGTAGCCAAAGAAAAGTAACCGGCTCAAAGGGTTTACAAAATGGTTGGTAGTGTTTGGGTAGCGGGAATAAAAGCCTTCAATCATTTCGACTTGTGAGGACCTCATTGAAGCAAGTTCAGACATAATACCTTTTCACAGCATCTGCATTCACAGCCGTTTCAGGATCTTTTCCTTCCATGTCTCCCAAGTATAACGCTCCTCTTGGCAGTATCTTCCTGATGATGTATGGTCCTTTCCAATTAGGAGCGAATTTTCCTTTCGCTTCCTCATGATGTGGAAGAATGCGTCTTAAAACCAATTGACCTACTTCGAAATTTCTCGGTCGTACTTTCTTGTTGTAAGCACGAGCCATTCTTTGTTGGTACAGTTGTCCATGACAGACCGCAGCCATTCGCTTCTCATCGATCAAAGTTAATTGTTCCAAACGAGTCTTAACCCATTCGCTATCTTCAATCTCTGCTTCAACAATTGTACGAAGCGAAGGGATTTCTACCTCTGCCGGTATCACAGCCTCAGTTCCATAGACTAGCAGGTATGGAGTTGCTCCCACCGATGTGCGTACTGTAGTACGGTATCCCAATAAAGCGAACGGTAATTGTTCATGCCATTGTCTAGAACTTTGGATTGTTTTTCTCAAAATCTTCTTAATGTTTTTGTTCGTTGCTTCCACGGCACCGTTGGCTTTGGGCCGATAAGGGGTGGAGTTCCTATGCGTTATTTTGAATTGCTCGCATATTTCTTCCATCAAATGACTATTCAGGTTCGCAGCATTGTCTGTGATGATAGTTGCAGGTATACCAAAACGACAGATAAGATTTGAGTGTACAAAATCCACCACCGCTTTCTTGGTGACTGATTTGAGGGTGACGGCTTCGACCCATTTTGTGAAGTAATCGATAGCCACCAATATGAATCGGTGTCCATTCGAAGCTTTTGGCTCAATCGGGCCGATGACATCCATTCCCCAAGCAACAAATGGCCACGGCACTGACATAGGATGCAGCTCAGTTGGAGGTGCATGAATCAGATCTCCATGTACCTGACATTGATGGCATTTTCGGACAAAACCGAAACAATCTTTCTCCATGGTCATCCAATAATAACCTGCTCGAAGGATTTTCTTGGCTAAAACATACCCATTCATATGAGGCCCGCATACTCTTGCGTGTACTTCGTGCATGATTCTTCCTGCTTCTTCGGCATCAACACACCTTAAGAGGTTAAGATCTGGGGTTCTTTTATACATGACCTCGCCGCTCAAAAAGAAACCACCTGCATGTCGCCTAATGGTCCTCTTTTGATCTCCAGTAGCATGTTCTGGGTATTCTTGCGTTTTCAGAAATCTCTTGATATCGTAATACCATGGCTTGACGCTCGGTCCTTCTTCGATCGCATTGCAATAACCGTGGCTTTCCCTGATTTGAATTTCCAAGGGATTGACATGGGCGTTGCCCGGATAAGGTAGCATTGAAGCTAAAGTGGCAAGTGCATCGGCTAGTTCATTGTGACATCGTGGGATATACCTGAACTCTATCGATGCAAATCGCTTGCCAAGAATGTTCACGTGCTGTCGGTAAGGGAGGAGTTTAACGTCCCGAGTTTCCCATTCACCTTGAGATTGTTTGATAATTAGATCTGAATCTCCCATGATCAACAAATCTTCGACGCCCTGATCAATTGCCATGTTCATACCCATGATACAAGCTTCATACTCAGCCGTATTGTTTGTGCAGAAGAAACGGAGCCTAGCCGTGGCCGGATAATGCTGACCAGCAGGAGAGATCAAGATTTCCCCGATCCCTACACCTTTAGCGTTTACCGCCCCATCGAAAAACATTTTCCAAGCATGACTGTCGTCCGAAACAACTTCTGTCGTATTTACCTCTTCATCAGGAAAGTAGGTATTCAATGGTTGATACTCTTCGTCGATCGGGTTTTCAGCTAAATGGTCTGCCAATGCTTGGGCCTTCATTGCCGTGCGAGTGACATAGACTATGTCAAACTCAGTGAGCAGGATCTGCCACTTTGCCAATCTTCCGGTGGGCATCGGTTTCTGGAATATATACTTCAAAGGATCCAACCGAGTAATGAGGTGAGTCGTATGGGCTTGGAGGTAGTGTCTCAATTTATGAGCGACCCAAGTTAAAGCACAACACGTTCTTTCCAGCAAAGTGTACTTGACCTCATAACTAGTGAATTTCTTGCTCGGGTAGTAAATCGCTTGCTCTTTCTTCTCTGCCGCATCACGTTGTCCGAGAACACAACCAAAAGAGTTTTCTAAGACTGTTAAATACAAGAAAAGAGGTCTCCCTGGCTCTGGCGGGACTAAGACCGGAGGGTTTGACAAATATTCTTTGATCTTGTCAAAAGCTTCTTGGCATTCAGTTGTCCATTTGATTGCAGCGTCTTTCTTCAACAACTTGAATATGGGTTCACATGTGGAAGTCAACCGAGCGATGAACCTACTGATGTAGTTCAGTCGGCCTAGAAGACTCATTACATCTTTCTTTGTTCTGGGAGGAGGTAAATCCCGGATGGATTTTATCTTTGTGGGATCTAATTCAATACCTCTTCTACTGACTATGAAACCCAAAAGTTTACCTGACGGGACTCCAAAAGCGCATTTGGCCGGATTCGGTTTCAAATCGTACTTCCGCAACCTCTCAAAGAATTTCCTCAAGTCTCGCACATGATCGCCTTGAGTTCTGGATTTGATGATCACATCGTCCACGTACACCTCTATTTCCTGATGCATCATGTCATGGAAAATGGCAGTCATAGCTCTCATGTACGCCGCTCCTGCATTTTTCAAGCCGAACGGCATGACTCTGTAACAGTAAGTCCCCCAAGGTGTGGTAAAAGCAGTCTTCTCGGCGTCCTCTTCATCCATCAACACTTGATGATATCCCGCATAACAATCCACAAACGATTGTATCTCATGTTTGGCACAGTTATCAACAAGGATGTGGATGTTCGGTAAAGGAAAGTTATCTTTAGGACTCGCTTTATTCAAATCTCGGTAGTCAACACATACTCGAGTTTTCCCGTCCTTCTTTGGCACGGGCACAACATTAGCCAACCACGTGGTGTATTGTACCACTCGAATTACCCTCGTTTTCAACTGCTTAGTGATTTCTTCTTTGATTTTATCACTGATGTCAGTCTTGAACTTTCTTTGCTTCTGTTGCACTGGGCGACAGTCAGGGTAGATTGGTAATTTGTGCACCACTAGATCAGCTCCTAATCCTGGCATATCATCGTAAGACCAAGCAAACACGTCTTTAAATTCAAACAAGAGTTGGATTATTGCATCTCGTGTTTTCTCATCTGTGTGGATGCTTATCTTGGTCTCTCGGACCTCTTCATCAGTTCCCAAATTAAACGGTTCGGTGTCATTCAAGTTTGGCTTAGGTTTATTTTCGAAATGTTCCAATTCTCGATTTATTTCCCTAAAAGCCTCGTCTTCATCGTATTCCGGTTCTTGGTTCATTATTTCCAGATTAGGTGGCGTGTTCGGATTTGAGCATGAGTTCCGCAAGCATGTCATGTTATTTAAAGCCGCATTATTAGGACCGAAAAGGAAGAATAAATAACAAAATTAGAAAGAGTGCAAAAGTAAGGAAATATTTATTTTATTTTCTTGGAATTTTCTGAAAACAAACGAAATTACATTGGGGAAACAAAAATACAAGAAAACAAAGCAAAACATCCAAGCTACGTCCTGAAGTAACTTGTGATGAAGGAAAAACGACAGGACAAATCTACCAGAACTCCCGCCTGATTGGGAAGGGTGTGGCTTTCCAATTTTGCAATTTAGCTTCAAGGCCCACATACAGCACCTCGGCGGTGCTTGTTCCTTCTCCCGATTGGACCATATTAACATCATAGAGCATTTGCCTCATGGCCCCACATATGTCTTCAATTTCCTCCGCTGTAAAGACCTCGTCTTCTTCTTCTTCACTGTACCTTGGTCGGACGAAAGTTTGGTACAGATGCGGCAATGGTTGCGGCAAAACCCATCCTTTCTCTTTTCTCTTTTTGGCCCATCTTTCATCTTCAGGGGTTGGGCGAAAACCCACTCCGAAGAACTTTTCAGCTACGGGTAAAGTTATCAGCTTCGGCACTCCTCGTAGGGACTTTCCCAAACCTTTTCCTGGCTGGAAGCCATGTTTAATCATTTCTTTTGCCACCATGATGGAGGCATTAGACAAAAAAGGTTGGGGGAGAGGGTTCCCTTCTTCGTGTTGATCTTGCCAACACAATCTCGAAAGCTTGATAGACAATGTTTTCGCTTCCCGCTTCCGCTTCCGCTTCCAAGCAAGGTATGGATGGATCTCGGTAAATTGATTGCTCATCTTCCCCGTGGACCACGATCTCTTGTCCCTTGTGCTCAAATTTCAACATCTGATGGAGGGTAGAGGGCACAGCTCCGGCCGCATGAATCCATGGTCTCCCTAGAAGAAAATTGTAAGAAGTGTCCATATCCAAGACTTGGAATGTCACTTCGAAATCCACCGGGCCGATGGTCATAATCACATCAATCTCTCCGACAGTATCTCTTTTCACACCGTCAAAAGCTCGCACACATATATTGTTAGGCCGAATCCTTTCAGTTCCGATTCCTATGCGGCCTAGAGTGGAAAGTGGGCATATGTCTACCCCCGAACCCCCATCAACCATGACCCTCTTTATATAGTAGCCTTCGCATTTGACAGTCAAATACAAAGCTTTGTTGTGGGCGGCACCCTCCAAAGGCAAATCGGCTTTGCTGAAAGAAATTTGATTGATCGCGAAGAATCTCTCTATCATTCTTTCAAGTTGCTCGGATGAAGTCTCAATAGGCACGTATGCCTCATTCAAAGCTTTTAGCAAGACCTTTTGATGTTCAGTAGACTTCATTAGAAGGGACAACATCGACACCTGCTCTGGGCATTTACGCAATTGGTCTATCACCTCATAATCAGGCATTTGCATCTTTTGAAAAAAGACCTCTGCCTCTTCGGCACTTACAGGTTTCTTCGACGGGAAACGCCTTTGTGTGGCGTTATTTACCTCCTGTGTGTTTAAGTACTTCTGTCCTAAGACACTCTCAGATGAATTTCCCACGATCTCTTTCCCTTTGCGCATAACAAGTGTTCGTTGGTAGCTCCAGGGTACTGCGGATGGATCTGTCATTGGTTTTTGTTGCACGCGTGCAATAACCACAGGTTCATCCGGTTTTCGGGCCACATAAGTTCCCTTTGGTACATACATTGATGTTTCTCTCTTTAAATGGAACTTCTTGGGGGCACCGATGGATAATGGTTTTTCCACTTTACCTCGTGGGAGGTAAAGGACCCCACCCTTCTGAGATGATGCTTTCAATTCAATCGTCTTTTCGGATTTGGTTTCAAGAGCTTCAACCTTTTTCCCCATTTTCTCTTGTTTCGGGGTAGCCTCAGGACGCTTCTCTATGTTGGCGATGGCGATTATCGCTTTCAAAGCTGGGTCAAATTCCTTATCATCACAAATCATCCTAATCACTGGCCCGTTGTTGTGGGCTGGCAATGGGTTATTTGTCACATTTGGGATGTCTTCATCTGCGAAGACTATCCTCCCTTGATTGATCAAATCTTGCACCGCCTTCTTTAACGTCCAACAATTGTCGGTGCTATGTCCCTCAACACCTGAATGATAGGCACAGTATATTCCTCGCTGGTAGGCAGGAGAGTCCGGATTCTGCCTGTTCTGCGGAACAGGCTGCAATAGGTTTTCTTGCCTGAGTTTTGGGAAAAGAGTGGAATACGGCTCCCCAATCGGTGTAAAGCTCGTTTTGGGTTGCTCACGATGGCGAGCGTTATTTGGCCGTGGATTATACTGGTTTGGGTAAGGAGGTTGGTTTCTCTGGAATGGAGGTGGATTCCTGTTGGCTGGTGGCTGTGGCCGTGCCTGAGGTTGAATGTTCATGACCGCATAGGGTGGAGGCGGAGGAGCATAAGCCATGCCGTGATGTGGATAGTAATGTTGGGGGACCCTGTCGGAGAATACCTGCCTTGAGGTTCGATATCTCCTGTCTTCTACCGCTGCCATAGCAGATTCTTCTTTCTTCTTGCTTCGGGGCATCCCTCCAGACCCGCCTTGAATGGCTTGGGAAGTTGCCCGAATGGCCGCTTGGCTCAAAATTCGCCCTGTTTTCAAGCCATTTTCTACCATCTCTCCGATCTTGATAGCTTCGGCAAAAGGTTTTCCCATTGCCGACATCATATTTTGAAAGTAATCGGGCTCTTGAGCTTGGAGAAAAGTCGTGACCATTTCAATTTCGTCCATGGGGGTTTCACCCTGGACGCTTGCTCTCGCCACTTGATGGCATATTCTCTGAAGCTTTCTGAGGGCTTCTTTTTTAAGTTCGATAGAGAATTTCTGTCCGGCGCAATATCGATGTTGTATTGGAATTGTTTTACAAAATCTCTGGCCAGATCATCCCAGATGTGCCATCGAGATATGTCTTGATCCATGTACCACTCCGATGTTATTCCGATCAAACTCTCTCCGAAGTACGCCATCAACAATTCTTCTTTGCCGCCGGCACCCCTCAATTGATTGCAGTATTTCTTCAAATGAGCAATGGGGTCGCCATGTCCGTTGTACTTTTCGAACTTTGGTGTCTTAAAACCTGATGGCAAATGGACGTGCGGGAACATGCACAGATCGGCGTAAGATACACTCTTCTGTCCACTCGGACCTTGCATGTTCTTAAAGCTTTGTTCCAAACTCCTCATTCTTTTTGCCATCTCATCCTGCTCGGGGGTCTTTGGATTTTGGCTCGGTAGGAACTCATATCGAGGTGGCTGAGAATATGTATTGGCTGCAACCTGTGTATGGTCCCGTGTGAGCGGTGGCGCTGGGAATGTAAAGGATGAGGAGTCGAAGAAAGGAGCGTGTGCGGTGGGGTGCGTTGTGATTGGAACTGGCAATTCAACGGACGTTCTTGCAGATGTATCATGTGGTGCTACCCGAGGATGGGATGTGGAGGGTGATTCAGAGAGGTTTGTAGCATTGGAATACCCGAATAGAGTAGGCGGGTAATTGATGGGGGTATTTGAAATACCGCTTGACTTGAGAAGAATTTCAGGGAACCCAGGGATCAGACTCGGGGGCTCTTTCCCGTTGTTCCAATCGTCCAACATCTCGAGCATGCGGCAACGCAACATTCTATTCTCTTCCAAAGCTGCCGACTCAGTAGCCGGGATGGTTGTCAATGAGCTTTCCTCTGAAACGGGAATGGTTGCTAAAGGCATTTCTGAAGACATGTCGGCACCCTTTTTTGATCTAGTAAAATAGGAATGAGTACTTTCAGGCCGCCGAACTTTTCCTTTGGACCTTGTGAAGTACGAATGTGGTGCCAGATTACCGCAAAGTCAACCACTTTTACTAAAACCTGGATTTTGGCAAACAAACGGTTAGTCTGAAACAACATAACAGATAAGTAATCTCACGTTGGGTGTGATGCACTTATACAGGTGACAATGTTGCTACATGTATTCGTTTGCGATGCGTCATTCCGGTTTGTATCGATCTTCTTTTCTCTTAACTTCTTCCCCCCCCCTTTTTTTTTCATTTTTATTTTTATTTATTTATTTTTTTAGTGATGGTCGAATCTTATGTGGATTGCCTACGTATCATGTCCCCGCATGAATCAGACCGGGCGTAGTTCGGAAACAATAGACATAAGATGAAGTGTTCATGAATTTTATTTCAACAAACTTAAAACTTGAAACACTTGCAAAATACAACAATGGAGAAAAACTTGTAAAAGGACAAACAGACTCTAAAACAAAAGACTCTCCTAAGCATGTTCCAACGCCTCGAATCTTTGCGCCCGGGGGGCGTTGTTTGGCCTTGCTGCAGTTCTTGGGGTGAGATCTTTCTGTATACTTCCCAATTCTGCCATGACCTGGTGGACACATTCCATGATTGAAGAAAAGAGGGCAGGCCGAGGTACTTGTTCGCAGTTCAAACACTTCATAGTAATGTAGTGCCCGATCTCATTGATCCTGGTTCTGATTATGTCTTTTTCTCTGAGCAGCTGCCCTATGTGCCTGTTCTTTGCCCCTAATACTTGAGAGTTGCTGGAGACATGGTCCAAGAGCCTATCTATTTGTCTTTCCATCCGCGCCATCAAGTTGTGACAACGGTCTTTATCTGCTTTAGCATCCTGGACTTGCCTGAGAGTTCGCTCTTTAAGAGTGGCATTTGCTTTTCTCAAATCAACGATGATCGCATCATAGTCTTTCTCTACTTGTTGTAGACGGAGTGCTTCTTGGTGGGCCGCTCTCTTCCATTTTGTTCGGACTGCAACCAAAGCCGCTTTTGCCTTCTCCAAGTCTTCTTGGTGTTCAAAGGCTTTTCTTTCCAAATCGTTTATCAGCATTTGATCACTCCGACTCCTCCTCGACCTTTCTGCGGCCAATTGCATCTCTTGAATTCGAGTTTGGAGTGCTTCTCTTTCCTGCTCCCAACCGGCCCTTTCCCGATCGAAGTCGGCCTGTTGTATGTCCATGGCTGCTTCCAGGATTCCTTTGTCTTCTTTTAAAGTGTTGATGCAAGATTGGAAATTTTGTGCTGTTTCATGCTCAACCTCTCTAACTCTGGCTTCTATTTCTCTCTCCCAATCGACGGCATACTTCACTGACCTTTCTGACCTTTGCTCCGGTATTGGTTGGTTGTGGAACCATTCAAGATAAGCGAGACTCACTTCTCCCCGTTCCCGGTCGGCAACCATTTCGTTGATGTCGGAGAGTCGACTACCGAACCAAACCTTCTGTGCATAAGTCTCCTTCGGGGTCTCTTCTATCACAAATTCCCATACAAAAGATCGCATATCCTCAATTGGGGCCTTTTTCTCTGTTCTCTTCCCAGCTGCCGCATGACACGTAGCGGGGCATATGGTTGGAAACCCCTGAAACCCATTAATATGTAGAATGGGCGGTATGTCGACATATGCATGATTTTGGCGGAGGGAAACCAATAATAATTCCAGGTAAGTTGATCGGCTCTCAACGAGTTGAGGAGTTCTTGCCAAGTCCTCAAGTCTTCTGGAAGGTTACAACGGGCGGCTCTGTTTGTATGACAGCGAATATAATTCAGCCAATCTGCTTTGAAGTTTATCACAATTGGGTGATGGTAGAGATGCTCTATAAACCACATTTGTAATAAAATATTGCAACCCTCAAAATAGTCTTGTCCTTCTTGGCACCGAGTTAAGGCCCGGAAGATGTCTCCTAGTATCATCGGAAGAACAGTGTGTTCCTCGTTACTCTGTAGATATGAGACCACCGCAGCTAAACGGATTCTGATGCGTCCACCACGTTCGGGAAAAACCATGGTTCCCAAAAAGCGATCATGAAAGCATAGATTCTTAAATCTCCCCAGGCGTCATAATTTAGCTGGTTAACAAATTCGACGTTTGAGAATTTCCCAAACCCTTCCTTATCACCAAATCTGTCGTAGAGATAATCTAGTGGCACCCAACCGTTCTCCGGACAACCGAGGGGAACCCGCCGGAGACATAGCTTTTTCAAGAAGTTATTCACACTCATCTGCCTAGGAGCTGCAGGTCTCATCTTGTGCAAATCTCTTCCGAGCCCTGTGAGTCCGCCCAATTCTTCCAAAGTGGGTGTCATTTCACAATCCCGGAATTTGAACACATTGCTTGTTGAGTCCCAAAAACTCACTAAAGCTCTGATCACATTTTTATCCGGTTTTATCATCATGATGTCCGGAAGAAATTTGAGGTGCTTGTGAACTTGATTTCTTTCCCAAGCTGAAAAACTAGTCCACCATTTACGGAGCCGATCTGGGGTTTTGTCCTGGACCATGAACATAGGTGGTATTTCGTCTCTCACCCTTTTTTGGCCGATTCGTTGCGAGGAAGTCATGCTGATCCTAGAAAAGATAAAAAATGGATTTAAGATTTTTTTTTTTTTTTTTTTTTTTATTATATATAAAAACGAATCTTGTTAATACGGCCTTTCAGCACTTGAAGAAGATTTGAAGGCTGTATAACAGGATACCAGTGTGATGTCTATATTCCGTTTTGCAAAATTAGTCCTCCGGCGCCCCTTTCGAGGCGTTTGGCTATTTTTGCAAAATTTCCTAACTCTCGACTAAGAACAAAAATCCTAATTCTAATATTTTTTTTATTTTTTTTTTTCTTAAAAAAAAATCAGTATTAGTTGAGCCCGATATGGGTTGCCTACGTATCTCATTTTTGGTGAGAATCAAACTTGCGTAGTTCGAAAATAAAAGAACTAAATCATTTTAAGAAAAGAAAACGAACTATATTTTTTTTTTAAACAGCAGCATTTCTAAAACAAATTATTTTCAAAGGAACTAAGAAATTTATTTGAAAATTTATTTTCAAAGAACTAACTATTTTTGTAAAATTAAGAAAATTTATTTGAAATTTTTGCAATTTTTTCAGAATTTATTTTCAAAGAACTAACTATTTTCATAAAATTATTTTAACTATATACCCTGACGTTTTCCACTTCTTCCTCTTTTTAACAAACCGGTCGGCATGTAAGATCGAAACAAATAAATGCACATAAAAAGATGCAACAAGTTGGTCTTTTTGTTTCAGGTACACCTGTCCTAGACAGGCCCAACCCCTGTGTTGAGCCTCCTAAGTCAAATATGCACATGATGCAAATAAACGTTCCTATCGGGGATCCGGCATAAGGTTTTGTTATTCTAAGTCATCGTCCTGTTGGAAAAAGTGTCTAGACTGGCTTTAACTCGAGCGGACAACTCGAGCCGAAGAGTGTCGGTGCACCGGTAGCATGGCTTTCCGGCTTAATTGACAAAACTCTCCGCCTAAACATGTGTGACTACAAAATCCTTCACCGGGTGCCAAGCACCACAACTATCTTGAGAAAAACGGGCTATGTCAAGCAAATGCCCGGTATTATATTTCAAAAGACTCAAAAAGAAAAAAAAAAAAATGGGTATCGGCACAATTTATATACAGTTCACAAAATATCAAAGCGGTAAAACAACATTTAGCATATAAAATATAAACATGTAATAAAATCAGATAATAAGTAAGCCAAATAAAATAATTATCCAAAGCTCGAATTCTTAAACCCTGAACCAGTAGTTCTGGGTTTGTGTCCCCAGCAGAGTCGCCAGAGCTGTCACACCTCCTTTTGGCGCGCCCACCCCGAAGGATATATGCACAAGGGAGTTTTTCCAATTTAAGTGACAATATTCGAAACGGGATTATTCTATTTATTTCAGAGTCGCCACTTGGAATAAATTAAGGTGTCCCAAGTCACCGATTTATTTAAATCCCGAATCGAGGAAATTTTTGACTTTCCAAATAAAGTCTGCGAACCAGAAATTCTTAGTAAGGAATTCTGTTGACCCGAGGGAAGGTGTTAGGCACCCCCGGATCCCGTGGTTCTAGCACGGTCGCTTCAATTATTATAGATGGCTAAAAATATCTGATTTTATACATGTTTATGAATTATGTGCTTTGATTAAACTTTAAACCGCTTTAAACTGTTAACTTTGCATTTTTATTTTTTTTGATTTAAATGCGAATGGTCCATATTTATTTCTATGAAATAATCTAATCATATGAATAACTTTACAACCATAATAGTATTTTAAACATGTATTGGCGACAATTGGGTTTCCATTGTAGCACTACGAGAAAGCTAATATCTTAAATATGCTTAAGCTAACACTTTTAAACAAACTGTTTATCTAATATCGCGAAACAAATTCAGTCCAAAATTGAATAGTTTTAAAAAAAAACAGTTTACACTCCATTATAATCACATGAATTCAACATATGCTATAAAAATGTTAAGCTAATACAAATGGGACTTAATATCAATCTTTTGGAAGTGACTCCCAGGATGACGTTTTATTTCGAAAATCCGATCTCTCGGAGCAAATGGTTACATCAGTTGTGTTCCGAAGACATACCTGGAATTCGAAATCAAAATGGAGGAAAGGATCAGTAAACAGAGCAACAGTGAGCAGCAACAAAAACAGTAACCAAAGTGGATTCCAGTGATGATCAAGAATTAGTTTAGAACCGATGAAATCAGTAGCAACAACAATAGGAATCAACAGCAATGCAGCAAAATTCCAGAAGCTTGGAAACTAGTTTTAAAACCAGTATAGAACAGTGGGTATCTGTGTGTGTGTTTCTTTCAGATTCTCAATATGTTAAGCTCTCTCTCTGTTTTTTGTGTGTTAACAGTATGCTATCTATTCTTTTTGTGTGTTCTCTGCTTCTGAAAACCAGTGAACTCTCTGTTGGTGTGAATCTGTGTGAATTTCCAGAGAATATTCACTGCCTGTGTGTGTATTCTGCCAGTCTATCTGTGAGTCTCTGTGTATACCTCAATGTCTATCTTTCCAGTGAGTTCTCTGCCTCATTTATATCCTCCAAAATAACAAAACAGAATCATTATCCCCCCTCATCAACTCCCCCTTCCAGCCTGTTTTATTCCCTAACTCATGTGCACCCTTTAGTCTTTTTTAGTCATACCCCATGTTCTTTCTCATTTCCAGCATAAAAGACTGCTATTTCTATTTAAAAACATCCCAAAACCAGACCTTTCCTACTTTTTTTATTAGAAACATTAATCTGAAGTTCAATCATAATGCCTAATCTGCTGTACAACCAAATTTACTTTAAACCATGTGCATTGCCCTCTTAGTTGCCTAGCTGTTGGCTTTCAGATTCTAAGCTAAACAACTACCAGCAGTTAACTTATAAACTAAAATCAACCAAACAAACCTAATTCAATTCAACAGTGAATCAATGAATCTCGGCCAATGCCGGATTTGTAGCTCTAGTGTTCTAACAAACGAAACGACGAACCTAATCAACGACATTCGTATAGTCGATTACAACAAACAACAATCAATAACACACAATCGATGAACAAATTTTTTCATTCTTCAACACTTAAAGCCGAGAGAAGAAGAAGAAAAATCCAAGAAGCAAGAATTGTTATTCGACTTCAAAAATCGACTCGAATACACACACTTATCAAACAACACTCAATCAATTACGATAATCAATCTCAAAAACAAACAGTGAATTAAGCAAATTCTCGGCTAGAACAGTTCAAAATGAAGAATTGTCTATTCGACGAAATATCGAATCGAGTTCTTATTTTATAGCAACATCATTCATATCAATCAATCAGAAGCAACAAATCGACCAAATAAAACGGTCCCAAGAGATGGAGAAAAACAGAGAATTGCAATGACGGATACAATAAACAAAAATTAACACAAATGAAACAAATACAAATAAAACAAAGAAGAAAGACAGAAGAAAATTACCTCGAACAGTAGAGATGAGAATCAAAACACTCTTTGGGTCGTTCGGACTTGGACTCGGATTTTTTGAAGTCGAATGGACTTTAATTGAAATGTTTTCAAATGAAAACATATCAATTAAAATCTATTGACTTCAATTCCTTTTAATTTGGACAAAAATCCCTAATTCTCAAAGCTAGGGTTCTTGGGGCTCGGTTTTTGGGGTTTGCATGGTTCGGCCTTGATTCGAAGGGAATCAATGTTCGTTTGGCTATGAGGGAGGTCAAGGGATGACATGGGTGAGTTTGGGGGAATTTGGTATGGATTGGGCTTTGGCTCGAATCTTTAAGTGAAGATTCGAGAAGACCCGAGTTGATTCGAGCCAAACTGATGACGGATTCGTGTTCAGGGGGTTAAGGAGATTAACTGGTGTTAATTTGGTGGTGTTTGGGATGGTGGCCGCCGGGTTTCAGGCGGTGGAGAAGGGCTGGAGCGGCGTTGAAGAAGAAGAGAAGGAGGGAGGGGGCGGCGGCTGTTTCTCTGAGGAATAGGGTAAGGTGATAATTGAATTGAGAGGAGGGTTTGGGGGGTTGTTTGGTAAGTTAAAAATGGAGAATTAATCTCAGCCGTTAGATTAAACAAATCCAACGGCTGGGATCAATCGGATCGAATGGAATGGGCTGGGGCAGATAAGGTTGGGGTATAATTGTATTGGGCCTGGTCTTGGTTTTGATTGTGTGGCCCAATCCGAATTTGTACTCCTAATTATTTCCTTTTCTCTTCTCTTTTTAATTTTAATTCTCAATTTATTAAAACAAAAAATTCTAATTACACTACAAAGTCAATTAAATTATAAGAAATACTAATTAGGTTATATGAACAAATAACACACTCAATTTAAACATCAATTAAATATAAATCACACAATTAGGCATTTAAATACTAGAAAAGCAAAAATACATATTTTTGTGATTTTATTTTGCAAAAAATAAACTTAAACTACCCCTAATTGCAAAGTTAGATAAAAAATGTAAATATGACCTATTTTTGTATTTTTATTAATTTAAACACATATAATCATGCATATACAAATGCAAACAATTACCAGAAATAACACGAGAATTCAACAAAAATACACATCGTAAAAAATAGACGATTTTTGTTTTGATTTTGTGGGAGTAATTCATGTTAGGCAAAAATCACGTGCTCACAAGCTTTACTGTTGCCTTTTTATTTTTATTTTTTTTTAATTATTTTTTTTTGAATTATCTTGTTACAGAAGGTGCAAATAAAATGAAGTGAAATTTTTTCATGGATAAAAGCAGGAAAAAAATGAAAAGCTATCATGTCACATACTGCCCCTATTTCTTGTATTTGTTTGTTAATTAAGTTAAACATTGAATGTGAGTAAGTAGGTTTAATTAGGGGTGTGTATAGGTCGGGTTGGTTCGAATTTTCTAATAACTAAACCAACCAATTGTATCGGGTTATTTAATTTAGAAATCAAACTAAACTAATAAAAGTCAGATTTTTCAATATTGGTTTTATTTCTCGGGGGGGGGGGGGGGTTTTGTTTCATAAAGTCTTTATAGCACAAAATATAGAATTTGTGCTCCAAATATTTCTTTAATCCTAGTAATATAGAACTATATAAGATATTTTCAATAAAATAACATAAATATGAGATGAGTTACGGAATATACTAAAATATTCAACAACAAAGATATAAAATCACACAAACAAGTATTATTACTAAGACATAATGAAAACAAACATAACTTAAAATTACTAATAGGTTGATAAAATAAGTACTAATATTTACGACGAACACTAAAAGAAAAATAAGTTATGCACTTTATCTAAACCACAAAAAAATTAAAAAATAAATATCCAACACTATTTTCGTATAACTTATTGAATGTCATTTATTAAAATTAGTATTGATTTGATATTGATTAAGAATTTGTTTGAGTTACTAACATTTATGAACTATAAAACTTATTGGAGCATCTAAAAATTATAAGTCCAAATTTGAAATAATACGTGAAAAGATAAAACTATAAAATAATTTAAAAATTATTTATAAACTACAATACAATAAATATGTTTATATATCAAATATATTTAAAACTTCTATACATATAATGTCAGGTTGATTTGGTTTCGGTTTGACGTATTTAGTTAAAACCAAACCAAACCAAATATGGTAGATTTTTTTTCCAACACTAAACAAATCAAACTAAACCATAGCCGGATTTTTTTTTGCTCGATTTGACTTGGATTCGGGTTGGTGCAATTTGTTGATTTTATTTGTACAACCCTAGGCTCTAGTTGGTTGCAAATAGGTTTATAAGATGAAGTATAAGGTTTATGGGACTATAGAAAGATACAAAGCTCGATTAGTTGCTGAGAGATTAACTTAAAAAAAGGGTTTGGATTACCATGTGACCTTCTCACTTGTGGTGAAGATGGTCAAATTTGTTAGGAGTGTTGTTGCTCTAGCTGATTAGTATGGTTGGCCTTTGCTTCATATGGGTATGTAAAACGCTTTCCTACTGGGTGACCTTTTAGAGGAAGTTTATATACCATTGCCTCAAGGGTTTGGTGGTCAGGGGATACTAGAGTGTGTAGACTACTCAAATCCCTATATGGCTTAAAATAGGCTAGTAAACAATGGAATTTAAAGCTTACCTCAGCTCTCACAGAGTTTGGTTTCAACCAAAGCAAATTTGATCATTCATTATGCACTAAGAAAACTAGGAGTGCCATAGTGATTCTATTGGTTTATGTTGATGATCTTTTGATCACAGGAAATTATAAGTTCTTAGTTTAAGGAGTCAAAGATATATTGAATCACAACAAGTTGTTCCTAGGTATTGAATTTTCAAGGTCGCTCAAGGGTATCCTCGTGAACCAAAGGAAGTATGCATTAGAGCTTGTGTAAGAATGTGGCCTAGGAGGAGCAAAACCAAGCATTTCCTCTTTGGATCAGATCATAAAATTTACTAGTGTGGAATATGACAAGCTTTTTGGTATGCAAGGACATGATATAGAACTTGAAAATATTAGAGTGTATTAGAGACTTATAGGGAGACTCTTGTATTTGGCAATCACAAGGCTGGATATTTCATATGCGGTCCAAGTAATCAATCAGTTTATGGATGCACCAAAATAGTCCCATTATGATGCAACATTGAGGTTAGTGAAATACATCATGAATTGTCTAGGACAAAGTTTATTGATGAGTAGCAAATAGAGTAGGAAAGTGTCTGCATTCTGTGATGCAGACTGGGCATCATGCTCAGCGACGAGTAAGCCTGTTACAAGATTTTGCATAAAACTCGGAGACTTCGTGATCTCTTGAATCCAAGAAACAAAGTACAGTTTCAAGAAGCTCAGCAAAAGTTGCGTACAAAAGCATGACAAGCACTATGGCTAAGTTACCTTGGATACATGGGCTACTGGAAGAATTAGGAATGCAAGTTGATTTGCCTATGGAATTATACTGTAACAACAATGCAGCCATACATAATGCTTCAAATCTAATGCATCGTGAGCGCATAAAGCACATAGAGATTGACTTTTACTTTATTCGAGAAAACCTATAACAGGGCATGATTAAAACAACTTATGTTCCTAGTAAGGATCAAATTGCAGATATGCTAACCAAGGCACTTGGAAAAAAGTTACATAGTGAGATGGTTTGCAAGTTGGGGATGATCAACATTTTTCCGTCACCCAACTTGAAGGGAGTGTTGAAAAGAGAGTAGTAGCAATGCTTGTACATAGGCTATTGGAGTTGTACATATTAGTTTGGAGTTAGTTAGTTTTACATGTAGAGTTAGCTGAGTAGTTGCTAATTAATTTGTATTAAGTGAGTAGGTAGTATAAATAGGGATAAACACACACGTGTATATTGTGGCTTTTAGTTTCTGAATAACAAAACAGAAAATTCTCTATTTCTTCTCTCTCTTCGTCTGCACCCGTCTTCTTCGATCAATTCAGCTCAAAATGTTCCCTTTCAATAAAGGGAAACACGTGATATTAAAAATATAAAGTACATAGAGTTCAGAAATATACAACTAAAGGGAATCCGGAACCAAAGTATTGTTATTTTTTAAATTTGTAACATAAATAGGTTAAAAAAAACGTAACTATATACAATGCCACAGTAAATGGCGTTGTATATAACAGACGTTATTGTGAAGTTGCATATTAATTCAACGCCACATATTGTGGCGTTGTATCCTTCCCATGTGGGCCACGCTACTCCTATGTGTAACATTACTTAATGAACATAAATACAAATGTGTGAACTGACATAAATGCAGTGAGGGAACTATAAGATGAATGCTTTTTTCATTTCCTTTCCTTATTTATGCTCTTCCTCTTTCCAAAAATGAGCAATAAATCAAATTAATAACAATAATTTTTTTTTCTAGTTTGTTTTTTCTTTATAGAACTTATTCTAAACAAAATGTTATTTTGATTTGCAATAAAAAATAATTGACGTGTTAGTTGATATATATATATATATATATATATATATATATATATATATATATATATATATATATATATATATATATATATATATATATATATATATATATATATATTATTTTGGCTTTTTTCTGTGTATTTTGTATATAAATAGATTTTTTATTTTTTTCATTTTAAATTAATTTTAAAATTGCAGACGTGTTAGTTGATAGTCAATTATCAACTAATAACTATATATAAGTTCCGGACTCGAGGTCATCCCAATTTAATAACTGTATATATTAATTGGTTACTAAATAGTTATTTAGTTTATACTTAGTTATTGGTTACTTATTTTTAAATTTAAATATATATTAAAAAGAAAATTATAAAATATAATAAAAAGCTACCATATATATTAATTGGTTATTTTATTTGGATTAATAAATGTAGATATCTTATAATTAAATATAATAAAAAATAAAAAATAAATATATATAAGATAACTACCAATTCAAATAGGGTGGGAGTAGTTTCAAGTTTGAGTTTGAATTATTTTAAAATAAAAAACAAAATTAAAAAAATAATGAATTACCAATTCAAATATATTAATTGGTTACTAAATAGTTATTTAGTTTATACTTAGTTATTGGTTACTTATTTTTAAATTTAAATACATATCAAAAAAGAAAATAATAAAATATAATAGAAAACTACCATATATATTAATTGGTTACTTTATTTGGATTAATAAATAGAGATATCTTATAATTAAATATAATAAAAAATAAAAAATAAATATATAAAAAATAACTACCAATTCAAATTGGGTGGGAGTAGTTTCAAGTTTGAGTTTGAATTATTTTAAAATAAAAAACGAAATTAAAAAAATAATGAATTACCAATTCAAATTGGCGAGTAATTTCAAATGCAGTTTTAAAATTAATTTAAAATGAAAAAAATAAAAAATCTATTTATATATAAAATACACATAAAAAAGCAAAATAAAAAGTATGCATATATATATATATATATATATATATATATATATATATATATATATATATATATATATATATATATATATATATATATATATATATATATATATATATGACTATCAACTAACACGTCAATTATTTTTTATTGCAAATCAAAACAACATTTTGTTTAGAATAAGTTCTATAAAGAAAAAACAAACGAGAAAAAAAATTATTGTTATTAATTTGATTTATTGCTCATTTTTGGAAAGAGGAAGAGCATAAATAAGGAAAGGAAATGAAAAAAACATTCATCTTATAGTTCCCCCACTGCATTTATGTCAGTTCACACCTTTGCATTTATGTTCAATAATTAATGTTACACATCTGAGTAGCGTGGCCCACATGGGAAGGATACAACGCCACAAAATGTGGCGTTGAATTAATATGCAACTTCAACACCAAAACAAGTGGCGTTGTACAATAACGTCCGTTATATACAACGCCACTTACTGTGGCGTTGTATATAGTTACGTTTTTTTTTAACCTATTTATGTTACAAATATGAAAAATAACAATACTTTGGTTCCGGATTCCAATTGAAGGTAACTCAAAACTCTAACACGGGAATCAATTTTGTTTTTTTCTATTTTCTCTCTTTAATTTGGACTATCGTACCACAAATTGCTATGGTCAGAGAGAATGAGATAACCCCAACTTTGGGAATTGACCGAATGACTTGGACTACACTATTATTCGTTTAAGAAGCTCCGATCCGTTAGCTATAAAATATCTAATGTATTATTTTCTCACATATTAGAATTAAATCAATAATTGTATAGAATGGCATGCCACGTCAATTCAGAAAGCTCAAAATATTTTGAATATAGATAAGCTAAAAATCATTGCTGTAATGCCAAAAGTGACGAATTTCAAATCATGTTAATCTAAATTACAACATTGTGTGCTATTGAAAAGGAGGTGCCCGTCCATTTACGATGTTGTTTTGGGTAGAAATAGCTAAACAGTAAACCTTCTAGAAGTACGAAACTTTCTATCCAAATTAATCCAAAGTTCAAACTTTGCACATCCTCAACTCTAACAACATCTCGTGGCTACGACATACTCCCTCCGTTTTATTTTACGTGAACCTATTTCCTTTTTAGTCCGTATAAAAAAGAATGACATCTTTCTTATTTAAAAACAATTTACCTTTATACAATGATTTATAGCCACACAAAATAAAGGTGCTTCATTTTACACCACAAGATCAAAAGTCTTCACTCTTTCCTTAAATTATGTGCCCAGTTAAATGGGTTCACATAAATTGAAACGGATGGAGTAATTACATAAGAGTGGAGGAGAGTTCCAGATAAGCTTAGTTTTTGGAGCGGTGGATATAGAAAAAGACATTATAATATAATCTAGACAAGAGGATAATATTGAAGAAAATTCCTGCACAAAAAAAAAAAAAAGGAAATAGTCGCAAGAATTTTTTTTAACAAGCGACTTGTATAGTGTCAACAATGGAAGAATCGAGTAAAAATGGAGGAATTAGTTAATGGCCGCTTAGGGCTTCTAGGTCTTTCTCGTCAGATAGTAACAGAGGGAGAACACGAGAAAAATGATACAAAATATCTCATAGGATTCGAGGAAAAATTACAATTTAAGGGGTATAATGTAAACAGTCTATCTTAATAAAACTCGAAACCCTAACTTATCGTTGCTTGAAAGTTTGTTTTGCGAGTAACATGCATCTACTATTTTTATTCGCGTGATATTAGTATTTAATGAAATGAGCTTTCTACTTTTGGTTCACTGAATAGTAAAAAAGAAAGGAGTTTAACTCAGATACATGAATGCACATAAAAAATAGCATGAAGCAAGAATGAAAAAAAAAAAAAAAAAGAATTATGGCTTATCATTTGGAAAATATAAGAAGTAAAAGAGACATGTGAAGATGAATGTGGGATTGATATCATGGTCGTAGCCCCTCGACCAAGAAATCTAGAACCTTCAATTTTATACACAAATTAAGAACTCATTTATGATATCTTGAGTCATGCACATTTTCATGTGTGTTGACGTATGTGAATGAAACTGAAGAGCATCTATTTATTAAGATCTGATCTCCTCATATATTATATACACTCTAGAAGAGAAGACTTTATTAACTCTCTTTACTCCAATATTATATATTCATTCTAGAAGTGAAGAATTATATACGTTGAAGGATCTTGTGCTATTTGTTAATCAGTAATACTTGGTACTGATCTTCGAGCTCTCTTTTTTATTTTTTTACATTATATACGTTGCCGTTGAAGGAATATTGTTTTTTTTTTTTCCTTCCTTTTTTTTTTTCATTTTATTAGGCTGCGTAAGTCAAGGGTCGAGACTCTTGTTGCTCGAGCAAAAAGTAAAGTCAACATTTGATGATAATATATGGGAATATTTTTTGCTAGGGATTCAGTAGAAGGCAAAGCAAATGTGAAATTCACTTATATTTTTATATGTAGTACTCGCTCCGTTCACTTTTACTATTGTTTACCAGATTAATAGTCTGTTTGGCCAAGCTTCTCAAGAGGCCAAAATTATTTTTTTTTTCAAAAGCACTTTTTCCATCTAACTTGAGGTGTTTGGCCAAACTTTTTTTGAGGAAAAATTACTTTTGGGAAGAAGCAGAAGCAGTTTTTGAGAAGCAAAAAAAGTAGCTTCTTCCCAAAGCAAAAGCAGTTTGTGAACTCATTTGACTGGGCACAGAGTTTAAGAAAAGAGAGAAGACTTTTGAACTTGTGGTGTAAAATGAAGCACATGTATTTTGTGTGACTATAAATCATTGCATAAAAGTAAATTGTTTCCAAATAAGGAAAGATGTCATTCTTTTTGGCACGGACTAAATTAGAAATATGTTCACATAAATTGAAATGGAGGGAGTAGTATATACCAAAATAAATGTTATACCGAATACTTAGGATATTAATTTATAAATATTTCTTCTTATTTTTAGGATTACTTTCTAATATATAGTGACTTTAGCGGTGGATATTTTTATATTTGTTGAACGATTTTTAATATATTTAGCTTATATTAAAAGAATTAAGTACATTTTAATTTTATTTTCATATTATATTTAAATAAAATAAAAAGATTTAATTATTGCATGTAATAACAAATTTTTGAGATTATTTATTTACTTATAATATTATATATAAAGTGAATATATTCATGTTCTTATTCGTAATTTGATACTTAAAAGCACTTTCTGAAAAGCTTGACCAAACACAAATTATTGCTCAAAAGTACTTTTCAGAGTAATTAGCCAAAAATAAACTGCTTCTCTCCATAAGTACTTTTTTCAAAAGCACTTTTAAAAAAACACTTCTCAAAATAAGTTGATTTCTCAAGCTTGGTCAAACAGGCTATAAATCAAGAGAAAGATAATTTTTTTTAGAGAAAAGGGTCAAATTTGCCCCTAATCTATTCATTTTGGTACAATAATGCCCTTTATTCACCTATTGGGCCAAATATGTCCTTCAGTTAATGTTTTAGGCTCATAAATTCCCTTTGAGTTAACAGAGGGACACGTGTTATCGTCTTGTTGGCCTATTCTAAATATTTCTTAATTAATTATAAAGACCCATTATTCATTCCCTCACACACACCTAAACTATACGATTTTTGTCAGCTTCATACCTAAACTATTGGGTGTCCCCGGAACCCCCCTGAACTATATCGTCCTTTATAAGTGAACCCCCTCGTCGCATTAGTCGTAGTCCGTGTGATACACGCTCTAATTAAATTATAAAACATGCCATGTGGCATGCCACATGGATAAATAAACTAAGAGTTAATACCATCATACCCGCCTACACTATACGATTTTTGTTAGTTTCATACCTAAACTATTTAGTGTCCCTGGAACCCCCCTAAACTATCCTTTTGTAATTAAACCCCCCGTCGCATTAGCCTTAGTACTTGTATCCAAAAAAATTCGGGTTAGCATTTGTCGTTGATGTTTTCAAAAAAGCGGCTTCCCACAACCACAAAATACATTAAACCTCATGATTGTTCTATAGTGGGCGTTCTTCTTTATTTGGGTAACAACGAATGATGGATAAAATGAAAAAGATAAAAATAAATTTGATAAATAGAGAGAGAATTTCAAAAGGATTAAGATGAAAAGGAGATACAAAGGGTGAAGAAATGGTAAAGAAATGGAGAAAATGGTGTAATATAAAGAGAAAAAGAATAAAATATAAGTTTTTTTTACCGTCGGAGGGGTTGCTCCGATGGTAAGCAACCCTCACTTCCAACCGAGAGGTTGTGAATTCGAGTCTCCCCAAGAACAAGATGAGAAGTTCTTGGAGGGAAGGATGTCAGGGGTCTATTAGGAAACAGCCTATCTACTCAAGGGTAGGGTACACACACTACCCTCCACATAAGCGATTAGGGGTTTGATTACAAAGGGGGATATAGTTCAGGGGGTTTCCAGGGACACTCAATAGTTTAAGTATGCAACTATCAAAAGTTGTATAGTTTAGGCGGGTCGGAGGGTATATTAGTCGTTATTGAAGCTGCCAGGTAGGCCCCATTTAATGATATTTTTCAGTATTCACACGCTCTTGCTCATGTGATTCACACAATATGCCACATAAGCGACGGAGGGGTTCACTTACAAAGGAGGATATAGTTTAGGGGATTTTCGGGGACACCCAATAGTTTATGTATGAAACTGACAAAAATCTTATAGTTTAGGTGTGTCTGAGGGTATTAACTCTAAATTTTTAGTAAAAATTATGTATAGTTTTGACTTAAGTTCACTCCTCTAACTTTTTGAGATGCAAATTATAAATTATTTTTTAAAGAATTAAATTTTTTATATATTTCTTTTGTTGACAAATAAAAATAGTCAATTTAGAAAAACCAAGTTAAAAATGATCAATAAAATTACTAAAATAAAATAAATGTTTATGAAGAAGGACAAATCAGAGTCAAAGGGGCAGACAAATGTATTAATTATTGAAAAATAGAAACTTATCTTACTTTGCTCACTCACTTAAACACCTCAATCAAACAAATATTTAAAAAAAATTAGAGACCTTTAATTACCATCATTATAAAAACTATCTATAATACAACAACAACTATTAATTAACTTTTTATATTTTAGATTTGCATTGCATATTGGATAAAAATGTAACTGCAATTATCATTTTAAAACTTGATTATTTTCTTTTATCCATCATTTCGTTTTTAAATATTATACAAACTTATGTACCTTAAAAGATTATCATCCTTTTTTATCCATCATTTGGTTTTTAAATATTATACAAACTTATGTACCTTAAAAGATTATCATCTTTGGTTAAACAATACAATTAATTCTAAAAGTTTCGATATTTCCTTGTGTTTATTATTTGAACTTTTACATTTTTCTTATTTTCTTGTATGGTCGCATTTTGAATACTATATCTTTTTTATATTTCCAGAGATGTTAATTTTAACTTTTTACTCTCATTAGTTTTTTATAGTTGTCATGGTTACTAAAAATAATTAGTCTAAATACTTGTCATTTTAGAAAATTAAGAAAGCAATAATTAAGTTTTTTTCATTTTTACACTTACGCTAATAGATTTTGGAAGAGATTAATATTGTGAAAGTAAGAGTAGTAATAAATTGAGATCAAAGATAAATAAGATAATTTTATCAAAGTATCTTTTAGTTAATATTTTATTAAGGAGTGAATAAAAGTCAAACATGACAACTAATAGATTAAGAAAACAAAAAATTGTACGTAGCCCTATTTTGTCGCACCCATCTAACTTATACTTATTTTTTTAAAATTTTTAACTTGTACATATTTTCTAAACAACTTCAGCCTCTTTCTCCTCCTCCTTCTTCGCCTTTGTTTTCTTCTTCTTCTTCTTTCCTTCTACGTTCAGTTTCATCTGTTGAATATTTTTGTAACAAAATTATTTATTTGTTCATTTTGCCAATGAAAATCAGGAATAAAATATATGCGCCTACTTTCCCGTTTCAATTTATCCACCCGTTTATATTAGTATAGTCTAAAGGACCGAAACACGCGAATACACATCATAAATCAGTCTGTTTGATTGCCAGAAAGGAAACCGAATTGGGAAAGACAAATAAAAAGGAACAGCAGTTTTCAATCAAAAGAGAGTGGAAGTTGCAATTGGAGGATGAGAAATTACTTCAGCTCGTTCGCTACAAATCAATAACAAAACAAAAACTTCAGCGCTCTAGAACTGAAGCTTACAAACAAAATAAAAATTTCATCTCTAGAGCTATAGTTCGGCAGTTACAAATCAAAACTTCAGCTCTAGAGCTAAACTTAGAATGCTGAAGTTTTCCGTGATTCTCTTTGTTACTTCAACCCCGTATGCTGAAGTTATGCGAAAAAACGAGTACGCTTGCAATTAACAAACACAAGTTAAAACGTAACACAAAAAACAGGTATAGACACAAATGCCCTTAAAAAAAGAAGTGATATAGTAAGGCATTAGATACTATTTTCGAGTCTTTAATTAATACAGAACTTTATAATTTTCCTACATAGTAACATAGGAATGCATAAAAGCTTTTTTTTCCAGATTTTAGGTTCTTACTTCAATATCACAAGTTATAATTAAATTTTAGTCTTCCGAAGATGACCCTTTTTAACCAAAACAAAACCATCATTTGCCTCAGAAAGTTACAACATATTTAAGGTTTTCATTAATTGACCCTGCTAATGATAAAAAAAATTATTATCTTCTTGTATGGTCATGACTAGTACTTGTGAACATTAAAGTAAGATAAGCAACTAAACGATGGTAAAAGTTTCTGTATCCTTTTGTTTCTTTGTGATAATATATATGTTCTACCTTTTTGTTTCGTTATGATAATAACAGCATTTACTCCTGAGCACAACTGAAAGATTAAGCAAAGTTACAAATTGGGGAGCAACTTTTGCTAGTATTAGAATGACGGAAAATGCATGTTGTAATCAGACGATTGCTGAAACCCTGCGTGCAACAAATACAGAGGACCCTATCCATATATTCAGTTGTACACAAAAGTTTCATAAAAATGACTAGGTGCATCCAGAAATGAGCGCACAAAAATGAGCGCCGCACTCTTAGTTTCTGACGGATGCTGTATCCAGAAAGGTCAGGAAAACCACATTGTGCCACAGAGCCCATCATTTCCCAGTGAAGCAAATATTTTGTTTCACTATTCCTTGTTATCAGTGTCTTCGTCGTCCTTCATGTATTTCTCCTGCACTGCTGCAACTGTTAATTGGCATGTCAAGGTCAACAAATATCGGAACCGGCCAGTGGAAAATCAGATCATGTTCTACAAAAATTCAATTATATATCCTTCGCATTTAATATTTATTCTTAAGAATGTCGTATTTTTTATGATTTCAGAAGAGATGAGCACCAGCAGGATAGAGCTAAAAGTGGCAGGCCAAGATAGGGAAGTACAAGCAATAAGTGATCCTATAAGTTACAAAAATTCGGTTTTGGGAATCTGCAGAATAATGAATAAATGAATCAAAATCTAAACTTCCTGGTCGGGTCAAATGAACGATCTAGTATGCACAAAATCACCAAGTTGAACTCACATCAAAAAAGGTCAAAACAAAAGAAATAAGTGAAAAGGGCAATATAATCAACCACATTATTATGCCTGCCTAATTTTGACCTCAATGAATGACATCCATTTATATGTTAAACCATGTGAAAAAGGATATCTGTAGTAGTCCCAATCAACAGGACCAACTGCAATTTTGCTGAATTCAACAGCGCTTGCATCTATTCCAGCAAATACATATCCATTGGTCTTGTCAATCAGTTTAACTAGATTTCCAACACTCTCTTTATCCTGAAATGGTAAACAAGCTTAAGAAACTAATAACTATATTAATAAAGACTACAGATGATATCTTGGCTTGGAAGTTGACACTCTCATCATACCTGAATATCCAAAGTCGTGAAGTTGACGATTCCAAAATCTTCTATCACCTCACAAAGCTCCTTTGTAAGCTTTCTGCATTATTTAATATCAAACCAAACAACACAATGTTTTGATAAAAAGATCCTTAAGCTTCTGCACTTTCTAAGTATTAGATCGAAAAACACAACGTCTAGATGAAAAGATCCTCTATGGTTATTTTGATCATGTAAAGCACTATGATTATGACCGTCTCCCGATAATAAAAGATTAGTGAAAGGAGGGCTACTAAAATAGGGTGATGTAGATACAACTAAGCACATAAAAAAGAACACGAAAGAAAACAGCGTTCTGCTTTTCTTTTTCCTCCTTCCATTACCTTACCTTAATTCTGCCAAAGGTAGAGGTCCAGCTCATTAAACTGACACATAACATATATAAAACCATGAAACGCTCTCTTCAAAATTGTAGTAGTATAGCATCAAATGCAGAAATTATTTACTCCTCAAGCTGGTAGAAATATATACAAAACCGGACTCCAGCAAAATTATTTCCTAAAATCTGTCCTAGTTTCATTATAACACTCAGAAACTACAAAGTAACCACACAATGTGTTATGTTGTGCCTGCAAGAATTAAGTAGAGTTGAAAACAGATCAGGTATCATTTGACGGGTGTTCTTAAAGAAAGGTTCAAACACCTATACTTAGCAGAGCGAGGATCCTGACCGAGCTCATACTGCAAATACGATAAATCTTGGACATCTGTGTAGAAGTCCAGGTTAAAAGCTGCAAGAACAAGAGAAATACAGAATAAGAACCTCATAGTAGCCACAAAGGTGTTTCATACCTATAACTCTAATCTCCAACAGAAAATTCCAAATTCCAAAAAGATATTCTCCAGAAGAATGACTAACCTAGCTTTCCATAGCTTTCAATAAGATCAATCTTAGACAGAACGTTGACATGCGGAAGCTCCAAGTGTAACATGGTTGATAATGAGAGGAGCAATGCACTCACATATTTCCCTGGATCACTGCAAAGATGGGCATCAACTAAATGGACTGCGGTCAACTGCATTAAATAAACACCACAAAATGAGCAATTTAGTTTTAACAAGAAGCATAATAGTGAAGGATGAAAAAGATAAGATAACTCTTAAAAAAAGAGACTAACCCTAAGATCTAACTTCTTTATAAGTTTCATTATCATTTTCTTCGCATTCTCATGAAGGAAAAATAGTTCCACCTGACCCGGGAAATCAAACAGAAGATAGTGCTCTGCAGCAACAACAACAAAAATCAGAACAAGCTGGGAATACTGCAGACTCCACATTCTCAGAATGTGTAAACTGCGCAAGGAATTTCCATGAATGTGCTGAATCTCAGGAACAACTTTTCTAAAAATGCCCATCCTCAACACTCTTTCTATGCATAACTCGTCAAAAGATAGTTAGCAAACTCACGCAAGTAAAATATTGTTGTAAATAAGCATATTTAGTAGTGCTTTTTAGCCCACGCCTGACTAAGTGTGTTATAGCTACATCACATTCGACACGTTGAAACAAGCTTAGATTGACAGAAACCATTACCAGTGAATACATAAAATCATCAAATCTCTGAAAAACAGGATGTAAAATGTACATGAACTATCAAAGGCAGCTCCAAGTCACTGCCAGAATGGGAAGGCAGTAACAACAATTACACTATCTATATAATTTTATTTATCAGTATTTACACGAGCTATGTTGGTTGTGATTGAAATTTTTCTTTTTTCTTTTTCTCGCAAATTGGAGGTTGGTTTATTTTATAACATGGAAAGAAGGATGTAAAAAATGGCAGAGAGGAAAATGGACAGATTAGCTGAGAAAATATTGCATCGATGCAAAACAACTGCACTTCCCACATAGAAATGAAACTTTGAGACCCTTAACGACAAATTGTGAACTTCCCCTGATATACCAGACAACATTAAAGTGGTATAAACACTTCCATGATGTGAAGGAATGCCAAGCCAGTTCCTTTTCATCTTCATTGGGACAATGTAATGAGTAAAGATAAGCATAGAGTGATCTAATTTTACTAACCTACCAAGCATAGATCGAAGATAAGTATACATTGATCTCAGCCAAAGTTTACTAAACTTCAGATTGAACTGTAACAACCTTTAAGGAGAGGTTTTAACTTAGACTCTAACCAGTCAATATTCTTCTCAAGATAGTCCATGCAATATACAAGGCCTGCAAAAGAATAGAAAAGATGAGTTAACAATAACTTTTGCACCAAAAGTAGGTAATGGAGGTAGCCCATGAATCTGCAGCAAAGTATTGTACCAGCAGCGAGTGATATGACGGAAGCTTCAATAACTTGATAACTGTTAAATAACAGGCTGCATACTAATCTGGATAGAAGTGGGAAAAGGCGGACTTACCTCCATTGGGACCAAGAGAATGTTCAGCCATTACATCACTCAGCTTAATTAGATCCTCAATATTCACAGCACATTCATATCTTTATCAGTTAAGGAAAAACATAACCAGTACACCGTTTTCCTACTTAATTAACAATGCATAACACAATTGAAGTCCGGACTATTGACTTCATCTGGCTGCCATCTCTTAGCTCATTCTCTATTGGATGTACTGGGACATACAATGAAACAAATATTAGTGTTTTCACTAGTAATTGTTGCTCAATCATATGGAGTAGCATTTATCCAGACTGACGCATAAGAAAACACCGTGTCTAGCAAGAGAGGTACTTTTGCTTTATTTTAGTAGAAAAAGTACCCTAGCTTAATCAGATAAAAGGAAAAAAATATGCAGACAGAGAAACAGTAGCAAAACCAAATGCAATCCTCTATTCTTTCTTGACGCTGCTTCTGATTCTCAGTTCCTCTATCATCCAACTTCATTACTGTTCACCCTTAAATCTGCATTTTATTCCTTTTTCTGATCCAACGATATTCCACAGTAGCCCTCTTTATTCCATTTAGTCCACAACATTAAGATTTCACCCACCATAATACTATTACACCAAGAATCTATTCACATCAGAGTACAGACAAAAGAAAATCAATTATAGAAGAGTATGCTAAAGCCAATTGGTGATATGTGTAACTAACAAACTGGCAAGCTATTGAACATAGCCCATTTTCCGCCTCCTCAGTCGCAGAGCAACAGCAATTGAATTAAGGCATGCACCAAAACTGGTGCTGAATGTCCTTTTGCTAATACCTTCTGCTGAATATCAAACAAAGAATGGCAGAAAAATTTTCAGGAGTTCAGAATTCGATCTCACAATGAAGATGAACTACGACTATATCCTATATTAGATAGACTTAGGCTTGTGGTATATGTCCAGTATGGGTATGTTGGAGTTAGCAACATTTAAAGTGCGTTTGAAGGATCTGAAAAAAGTACCCATATCCATTATTCTGTGTTTAAAGTGCATTTGAAGGATCTCAACACATATGAAGACGAAATCTAACATTGCTCTGCCTAGTGCCACTGTATAAAGACACATAGAAGAAAGTGGAAGTAACCAATGGTTGACAAACGTCGGGCATTACTTTCTTGTAGTTGGATTTGAGTCTAGCTACTGGACATCTCTCAAGGTTTTGGTCTAAAGCCCCCAAGTATAATTTCCTAAGGTAACTAGAGATAAGGATAGAAATGAACATAAGAATATAAGGAGTTGAGAAGCCGACATGGAAATCAAGAGCTCCCTTTTTCAGATGGTGCACTAGCCAACTTGCCCGCACGACTATTTCAATTTTCACCAGATACTTGTTAACTCTGCCAATAATACATAGCAGATGAGGAAAAAACATCTAACTTTTTAGCCTCTGTTGGTATTCAGATAATTGTTTCCCATGATTTTTGTTCCAACTTTATCAACCACTAAGCTACACTCTTGGGTGCAAAAGCTCTATTGTTCTAATTATAATTTTGGTATAAATAAAGCAGCTATTATGTGTAGATAGTTGGATGGATTTTTTCAGAAGTTAACATAAACTTCTGTGAGATGCATATTAGTAAAACGATTAAGACACACTAAAAGAACTACTCTATTACATTCCAATTCATTTGTAAGCTGCTAAAGAAGTCCTAAATTGCGCTGAGTACTTAGTTACAAAGCAAAAAAAAAAAAAAAAAATAGGAAAGAACCAAGACAGGATAAAAGAGATTAGGTAGATATCTCTTCAGATAAAGTTCATGTTAACTAGCAATATTTTCAATCAAGGAGGAATGAATGATTAAAAATCTCAGTATTCAAGAAAAGATAACGATAATAAAGAACAACCTTACAAGATAACCAAAAAAAAATATTTAATCACCTCATAGATGAGGTCACATTGTATACAATGACAGATGACCACTCGCCTTTTAGTGATGCTGTGTTCTGTCTGTGATTGGGAGCAACAAAGTAAAACTGACTACATAGAGATCACATTTCACATCACTAAGCTCCTTTGGGGATAATTTTGTTGATAAGGAAAGATATATAAAGGAACACCTAGATCTCCTCAACCTTACTATATATCCATGACTCAAGCTCTTAAGAGAAATGCTCTAAAATGTACTAAAGATGCTAACAAATAACTGAAATGACAAAAATCCTAGACATTTTTCTCAGATATCTTGGCTTCTCCTGGATGGAACAAAGGAACTATTACCCAAAGCAAAGCCTTCGAGGAAATCTCTTTACAATTGTTCCAGTGTTTGTTTCTTTTTATATGGTTTCACTGTATAAACCCAAAAATCTTCTTGAATTAGACATCAAAATATGTAATCCATACATTGTCAAAGAAACTCAACTTAAGTGGATACGGTAAAGAATCATTAGCCGGATCCAAATTGATAACCGCAACTTTCCTGCAATCCAAACAATCAAGAGGCCTATCAATGTGAGTGATCAGATTACAGTTAATTCTAAATGTCTGCCGCCAAACGCTGGCAATTACCAATATATTAATCAGTCAACCATCTCCATCCAAACAACTTGGGGCCAACTAAATGAAACCAATATGTCCATTCCACTCTATTTCGAACCTTTTTGTTCCAATATCAAGTAATTTATCTTTTACTCCTCTCATTACACTGACATGGAAGTTTCTAACCACACCAAAAAGTCCAATAATAATTACAACAACAATAACAATAACGACCACCCAGTATAGTCCCACAAATGGGGTTTGAGGAGAGTAGATAGTACATAGACCTTACCCCTACAGCACATGTAGAGAGGTTATTTCCGGTAGATCCTCGGCACGAGGAAAAATGAGAATAGAGCAGTAGCCACAAGCAGTAACGAGAACAAGATAAAAGAAAACAAGGGTAATTCAAATAATAACTAAATGGTAAGCTATTCTTTTACATCTTAAAATCATGAATTAGTGGAGTACATTGGCACTCAAATTCAAAATTGTTCTTGCATACAATAGAAGAAATCAAAGACCCATAAATATCCATTCTTTATAATCAAAGAGAAGTTCCACAGAACACTCTTTCTTTCTTCACATATGAGGACTGCATGGGAGTAAGCTAGTCCGTACATAAAAGTTGCTACAAGCTTACAGGAACAACTAACTCAACAAGAACCTATACTCATGGCACTCCTTTTACCAAATGCTGGAGGTTATGTTTCACTAGAAGAAAACTGATCGGTATCAAGAAGTAATAAACTCCAACAACAAAAACATACCCAATATAATCACACAAGTGGGGTATGGGTAAGTTAGTGTGTACACAAACCTCACCCCTACCTATGGAGATAGAGAGGCTATTTCCGAAGGCCCTCAGCTCAAGGACAATAGCAACAAGCAGTAACAACAGTGATATAGTAGATAACTGAAGCAAGCGAAATAACAGGTAGAAATATAACTCCACGAACACAAGTACAAGGCTAATAATTCTGACATGGGTATGGCAAAGGAATACACTCAACTATTCCCTAACTTCCTAGGCCAATCTTCGACCTCTACACCCCCCAATCCAGGGTCACGTCCCCCATAATAAACTCCATTCATAAGAAAATTGCTCAGCTTGTGTTATCAGTTCTAACCCAAATCTCCAATCTCTCTTTCAAAATCTCAATAGCAAGTGTGCTCTAGGGTAAGGATCTTAAATGTTCGGTCAAGTGATATCTCCATCATTTAAGCTCAGAATAAAAAAGACGAACAGATAGATACTCAAAAGAGTAAATTTAGCATTATGCTTCAGTAATTTCAGCAAAAAGCTTGAAATTTTTTTATGGCACGCTCATCAAAATCCACAAATCACCGCCCACAAAATCCCATCGAAGCAGAAGTCAAAAACAGTAAATATAAAACCCAATTACCGTCCAATAAGTTGGAGGAATTGAGACATGCCATTGCAATAAGTTGTTTTGCCGGAACCAGGGGGACCAATCACTACTTGACCAAACACCATTCTTCTTAGTTTTAGATTTTCCCCTCAAGTTTCTCCGCTGTGTAGTTCTGAGATGTGAGAAGCAAAGAGAAAAAGGAATTAAGGTTGCCTCTCTTCTTCGTCTTCGATGGAAAATACAACTACTAAAACCCCAGCTGCCAGAGGTGGGTTTTAAGAAAACAGCAATTTACGAGAAGAAATTTTTTTAGCGGAAATAACCCTAATTAGGTGTGGGATTTATGCTCCTTTTTTATTTTATTTTCAGTGGGTATAATTATATTTATGGAATTTCTTTACTGCAATTCTGTATATATTAGATATTGATATTTTTAAATACTGTTTGATATTATAATATCTTTTATTAAATTAGCAAACATTTTAAATTATATACAACTTAAAAAGTTGCGGCGGTAGTCAACCGAAAATAGATGGATTAACCTTCATTCTGCCAAACACAAGATTAGCGTACCATTCAACAACTAATAGTTCAAAAATAGTCCCAATTTCAAAAATAATTAAAATTTAATAGTAAAAATAAATCTGAACAAAATTACTATTCAAAACTTAGAAAAGTACCTCAATATATTATGCTAGAATTCCAACCTAAGTATAGTTGAACTCTAGCATTCCAAGATAAGATGAAGTTCCAATATAATATACTAGAGTTCTAGCAAGTATATCAGTTCAGCATAATATATTAGAGTTTGGAGCACCGGTGCTCCAATCTTCAATATATTATATTGGAGCCAGCAAAGTATATCGACCCAGCATAATATGCTAGAGTTCATACACAAGTATACCGAACTACAATATATTATGTTGAACCGATTTCTGCTGCACAACAAAAAACGGCTTCTTCTTTTTTTTTTTGGGTGATAAAACGGCTTTTGCTATTCAATGTTATCTCAATTACACTTCACATACTACTACGATTAATGGCCCTAGAAATGAGTCGTCTTAGTACTTACTTATTACTACTATTTGTTTTACATTTGTTAAATGTCAATTAATGTTGACTAATGATTTTGTCTACAGCAAAACATGGTTTATCAATATCACTTTGTATCAAGAACATTATTGTGTTTTTGTTGTTCCTAGTTTTAACCCTTGTTTGATGCTCTATAGCTCAGCAGCGAGGGAAAGTTCAGCTACAAAGCGTAGAGAGACACGGACTAGAGTTCTAATAAAAAAAATTCTTTCTATACGGTGTATACGATCAAAATCAGGGAAGGCCAATAAGAAGGTAGCTTCTATGACATCTCAAGCCCGGTTTCGATGGGCTCGAAGCACAGTTCGAGGCTCGTTCCTGAAGCACTCACCTCGAGAAGGTATATCGTAGACTCATCGCAACGTACCTCGATACGACATGAAAATCGACGACCGTCACGAAAGGGCGGGAAATTCCCGAGGGCACGTGATTAAAACTAACAAAGTCTACGATAAATAGTCCAAATCCGTACCATGCCATTATATAGTTGTACCAATAGTATTTCTTCGTCACTATTAGACATGTGCTATGTTGGGATTCCCCCTCCTATATAAGGAGAACTCTTGTAATTTTATAACACGCATGAATATTGAATGCAATAGAACATTCTCTATTTTTCTTGCATAAACGTGTTCAACAATACTCTACATATTTATCGCTTATTCCTTTGTTGCTCATTTTAAGGGTGTATTCTGGGCCGGTCCCGGATCGGGACCGGGACCGGGACCGCGGGCTTGGCATTCCCACGGTCCTGGTGGGCCGGTCTTCGCGGTCCCGGTCTTCAACCGGTCCTAAAGCCCGTGACGGGCCGGTCCTTACGCTTAGGACCGCGAGACCGGGACCGCGAAGACCGGGACCGAGTAGCGGTCCTGGGCCGGTCTTCGCGGGTCTGGCGGGCCCCAACCGGTCCCAACGGTAAAAAAAAAAAAAAATTTTTTTTTTTTTTTTTTAAAATGGCCCAACGGCCAGATTTAAAAACTAGCCGTTGGAGGTCAAAAATAGCCGGTTTTGGCTATCAAAATTTAGTCAAATGGTCCCCAAACTTTAATATAACCCCAAACTTTATATAATTACACTTTTTCCCAATTCTCAACTATAAATACCCCCTCATTATTTTATTTTAACTCACCAATTCATCAATCTATCTTAATCTCTCTCAATCTCTCTCAATTGCTTATATTATTATTCCAAATCTTGAAGGATTTATGAGATTTGTTAGAGATATGTAGATTGTGTTGTAAATTGTACTTTGGCACATCTTATTTAGTTTTTTTCTTTTAATGGTGGTATTAGTACCTTGTTGTGCTCATTCCATTGGGGGAGAGAAGATTAATAAAGATATGTCATTTTTAGTAATAAAAATTATTACACAAGTTTTTGATTTATCTCTTAATACAATATATATATCTATTTCATACATATACATATAATATATATACATAATATATATTATATATATACATAACATATAAACTTAATACATATATATAAGTTAAGTTTATATATGTTAAGTATATATATATATTAAGTTTATATAATACTTACCATATATATATATATATATATATATATATATATATATATAACTTAACTTATATATATAACTTAACTTATATATATACTTAATATAAGTACTTAATACATATATATATATATATATATATATATATATATATATAAAATATATATATATATATAAATAACTTAACTTATATACTTAACTTATATAAACTTAATATATATATATAGTTAACGTAGATAAACTTAACTTATATACTTAACTTATATAAACTTACTATATATATATACTTAACATATATAAATTTAACATATATAAATACTAAACATATATATACTTAACATACATACATATATATATATATATATATATATATATATATATATATATATATACATACACTTAACATATATATAGTTAACATATATATACTTATTAAATAATTTTTTTTTTATTAAAAGCCCACGAAGCCCACGAAGCCCGCCAGGCCCGGACCGCCAGAGCCCGGGACCATGTGGGCTTAGGCCCGTCACGGGCCGGTCTTACCCACCAAGCCCACGAAGACCGGGACCGCGAAGACCGGGACCGCTAGGCCCGGGACCGTTTAGGACCGGGACCGCCAGGACCGGGACCGCGAGGCCCGTTTAGGCCCGGGACCGGCCCAGAATACACCCTTAGCTCATTTACTGTGTTTATTCAGTGTTCTTCATTTGTTGTTCATTATCATCCGTTAAAGGCCGCCCTTGATGTCCTATATCGTTGAGCTCGAGGCCCTCTCTTGTGACCACACTAGTTTGCTTATCATTTCTTGCTCATTTACACTTAGCATTATTCACATAACAACTAATATTAAGATAAATTACGTATTTTTAGAATCACAAATCAAATATAATTGTTAATACCATTTTTCAAGATAAATAGTTTGGCGTCCGCCGTAGGGCTAAAAACAATAGCGATTGTTTTTGTGCTAGTTTCTGATAACATATGTTATTCTTCACACTTTTTCTTGTCAAAGATTTTTTATTTCAGGCCAAAATATGTCTAGCACACAAAATGCACCTGCTTATGACAGTGAATGACTTGGAGAAAATAGCGGCACAGGGCTTGATGTACCACCTATAAACCCTGAGGGAGTGCCAAACGTGGAGCCAGTTTATATCAACGCTCTAAAAACAGAAGCAGGCGCAGATCCCGTAAGGAATAGCCACAGGGAAACCCAGGCTGGAGGCTAAGCACGGGGAATGAAAGAAGGAGGAGTTAGACTCCAAGTGATATTCGAGATGCTACAAACGCTTCAAGTCGCCATTGCCCAACTTCAAAGTCAGAACAGAACCCCTAACACTGTCGAACCAGTAAACATGCAACACGAACCACTGCTTGAAAAACCCGATCAAAGCGGCTCGGGGACTGACCCCACAATCCTGAAAATGCTCGAGGAATTGACTAAAAGAATCGAGTCGGGAGAATGAAGATAGAGGCTAACGATAAAAGGTGGAGACTTATAACTCGAGGGTCGATAAGATCCCAGCCGCACCCCCAATTCTAAAGGGTGTAGATTCAAAGAAGTTCATGAAGAAATCATTCCCATCAACTGCGACCCCGAAGCCCATCCCAAAGAAATTCAGAATACCGATATCGCGAAGTATAACAGGACCACGGGCCCCAATGAGCACATTACCGCTTATACTTGTGCTGTAAAAGAGAATGACTTAAAGGATGACGGGATTGAATCTATCTTGCTGAAGAAATTTGGAGAAACAATGTCGAAGGGGGCCATGATATGGTATCACAACCTACCCCAGAACTCAATGGATTAGTTCGCCATGTTGGTAGAATCTTTTGTGAAGGCACATGACGGTGCCATCAAGGTTGCTACAAGGAAGTCCGATGTCTTCAAGATCAAACAAGGGTATAAGGGATGCTGAGGGAATTTGTATCTCGCTTCCAGATGGGCAGTGCACGACTTCACTCAGGACTTGAATGAATGAAGCTCGATAGCTTCGAAGCAGCTAAAGTAAAATTTGATAGAATATCCCGTCGTGACCTGCGTGGATGTGCACAACAGGTATCAATCGAAGATCATGGTCGAAGACGACCAATTGGTAGCCCCTTCTGGCTCATTATATCCAAAGATTCCTAGTAAAGGAACAAAGTTTTACAGAAAGGGAGTCGAATTAGGCAAAGAAAGGTATCAACCATACTTCAAAGGTCGAAAAGACACTTCGAGAGGGAATATACCTCGAAATGATTGAAGAGTAGTTCGAGACCAAAATTCCTGGGGACTTATGAGTAAGATCGGGTTTGACAGGCATTCAACATATTGTAAAAATATTGTTACAAACTCTTTTTGCATCATTCAACATATTGTAAAAATATTTAACTACTAGCAACAATTAAAGATGCAAATGAAATAGTAAATAAGAGAAAGAGTTAGAGGGAGTGCACCGAATTCGGCAATAAATGAGCACTTGATGATTTCGTAACTCCAATGTTACCACGAAGAAACGTCAATTGTTCAAATTTTAAAGTTCAATTGTTCACACTTCAAATAATAAATACTACGATAAATTAAATTCCAAAAAAAAGAAGAACCAAATAGTTGATTGCTCTTTTAGTGAAGATTGAAGGCGAGAGGATATGAGAATTGAGATTAAAAATTGAGAGATGAGTTAAGAAATGAAGAAGAGAGAGGTGTATTTATAGTTTTTCAAAGGATGGTTAATTTTTTTTTTTTTAAAACCCAAAAATGGGCTAAACATGAAATTGAGCCGTTGGGCAACAGCCTTAATGTGAAATGGACTATTGCCAACGGTCAGATGTTAAGGCCCACGCTTAAAAAAAAGTCACTGTTATACCGGTCTGGGCTGGTTAACTGGATGAACAGTGTTATGCGTTGACCGAATTTGACCGACCCGATTAACTAGTTGTCAAAATGTGAACGGACCACACCCCCTATAACCCAGCCCTACCCAGCCTCCTTGTATCAGTCCGGGCCGGTTCCGATTTAAACCGGTCTTATTGTGAAAATGCTCAAATTGATGTTTATGAACGACGTATCACTGATGTTGTCACACGACTAATGTCATTGTTATATGTTTCGCTGATTAGAATTAATGTTAGTTGTACGAGGCACACAATAAAACTTCTCCACATATTAGTATGATATTATCTTCTGTCAACATTATTTGTCTTTTATAATTTTTGCACACTTATAGCGCTTTATATCTCTTTTGAAATATTTGTTTAAACTATACTATCGTTTATCTCTTTCTTAAATTTTCTCTTAATTAACTAATACTTCACTAACTGAATAAATAACACAAAGTTGGACAATTGTTTCATAACGGATAAGATCTATTTTTGAATATTCTACTGCTAAGAGGTGTGATGATTGAGATTCTTCATTGATAATCATTGGTTTCGGGCGAATCCTAGGTATAGAGAACTTCTACGATAGAGAACTCATACTCCTATAATATGCATACTTGGTATGAATATAAATTAGTCGAATCAATGAATATCAAATATTTGATGGTTAATAAGAAAGGGAATATTCTTATCTCAAAAACTATGACTATAATAACAGGTTATTACAGGTGAAATATCAAACTCCCATATCTCAAATCTTTACAGCTATTACTTCCTCTCTACTCTCCTTCTGAAAAAGAAAACAGTGCTGGCATTGACAGACCAATAATATGATTATGCCATGTGCCTCCCTCATATTGGAAACTCAATCTGCAAAATCATGTCTAGCACAACTGTGTATATAAAATGGTCCAGCATAACTTTCTTTTAGGCTGTTGATAAGAATATGGTCCACCAAAATAATTCAAAAAATAAAATAAAATAAAATGACAAGACTTTGTAATATAACAGTGCATAATTGCAATGACAGCAGATTCACATTTCATGAGAGTGTATTATGAGGATTCATGTGGCAACTAAAAAAGGTCACATTCTACCAAACTGGGCTCCAACAGCCATTTCAACTTTGATGTCTATGCAAGGAACAATCACCTCTTTCATTCATTTATTTTTACTCATTTTTTTCATAACCGATTATTTGCATTTATCAGTGAAGGTTTTTATTAAGATAAATATATTTCTAAATTATAGGAAATTAACCAAAATAGTCACCCGTCTAATTTCTTAAAATAAAAATAGGCAGTGTATGTATACTATATGTCTAATTCATATATAATATATATACTCTATGTACGTCTAGTAAAAATAAATAGTAAATCTTGCCAGCTATTTGTATAACATATAATCAATATATAATTTGTGTACATCAGCTAGAAAAAAAGTCAAATTCAATATATATATATATATATATATATATATATATATATATAATATGGCTATTTAGGTTAATTCTTCTTTTCTTTTAACCACAACTTTCTTCCATCTAGTAGTTTCAAAAAGAAGGTATAATTAGAGATAAGAAGCTCTAAAACATGATAAAAATATTGGAGAAAAAGAAAAGGGAAAAGTCTGGAGAGTTGTTAGGTGCTGTATACTGGGGGCCAAATTTGATAAAATGTATATTTCTCTAATTAGTTAAATTGCTGTTCTCAGCCTTATCATCATATTCTCTCTGGCTTCTCATCCTTATCTTAACATCATTCCCTCCAGCGTCTTTCTCCAAAACCCAAAACCAAGTGTTCTCTTGCTGCAGAAAATCAAGAAAGAAAGACTATTTTTGTTTTCTGTAAAGCTTTTCATATATAGCCATGGCATTTGCAGGAACCACACAGAAGTGCATGGCATGTGACAAAACTGTTTATCTGGTTGACAAATTAACTGCAGATAACAGAATTTATCACAAAGCTTGTTTCAGATGCCATCACTGCAAGGGCACTCTCAAGGTAGAATTCCTAATATTTTTTTCCTTTTCATTAGAATCGTTTTAAGGAGTCTTGGCTTAACCGGTAAAGTTGCTTCTATGACTAGGAGATCAAGCTTAGCCGTGGAAATAACTCTTGCAGAAATGCAGGCAGGGCAAGGCTGTATATAACTTACCCTTATGATCCGGCTTTTTTCGGAACCCGGTAAAGTTGCCCACCATATGACCAAGAGGTCACGGATTTGAGCCGTGAAAACAATCTGTTAAGGTTGTATACAAATGTCCCTTGTGGTCTGGCCTTTTCCGGAACCCCACGGATAGCAGTAGTGCACCTGACTGTCCTATTAAAATCTTTTCCAAGCTTGGAACAGAAAAATACTGCAGTTTTCTCATGTAATTCTTACTTATAGATTCTATTTGTCTGTCATGGCAATCCCATAGCCATTTTACAGAGTTTCATCTACCTGGCAATGGAGATTTTTTTGTTCAGCTTAAAGTAGTTATCTTCCTCTCCTTCCTATCTATACAAAGGTTGCAAGATCCAACTCCAATGTTCATTTTCAACTTGGATTGGAAAATTCAGCAATCACATCATGCAAGTATTAATATGATATAACCATGTAACTTTCTGTAAAATGGTCTCAGAATAGGTTTATGTGACTTGTTTAGAGTCAAATTAGATACTAATTAGTGTTCTTCAATTGGCAGCTTGGCAACTACAATTCCTTTGAGGGAGTTCTATACTGTAGACCACACTTTGATCAGCTCTTCAAACAAACTGGCAGTTTGGATAAAAGCTTTGAAGGTAGAGGATAACATGGATAATTACAAATAACATTTGCTAAACAGAAATTTTATTGAATATTCAAAATATTACAGGTACACCAAAAATTGTGAAACCACAGAAACCCATTGACAGTGAGGTAATTGACAATGAATGCTATAGTTGATTTTTTGAAACAGTAACCACAAATAACTGACACAGAATATGACACTTCACTTAGTAAATGCTATTACAATCTTTGAAACAGAAACCACAGGTAGCTAAAGTGACAAGCATGTTTGGTGGAACAAGAGAGAAATGTTTTGGCTGCAAGAAAACTGTCTACCCAACAGAAAAGGTAACATCAGCAATTAGCAATCTTTTTGTTACATAAACCAAAAGTTCACAGTTTAGCACTGTTTTTTATGCTAATGTTGTGCAACACATATTAATGATTGTGGGAATAGGTATCAGTTAATGGTACACCATACCATAAGATCTGCTTCAAATGTAGCCATGGGGGTTGTGTAATTAGCCCTTCTAACTATATCGCACATGAGGGGCGCCTCTACTGTAAACATCACCATATTCAGCTTATCAAGGAGAAAGGCAACTTGAGTAAGCTTGAGGGTGACCATGAGCTGAATTCCGCAACAACAACACAAGTTACCACAGAGTCATAAACAGCCAACCAAGTCGATTACTCCTCAGCTTTCCACAATCATGTCTTCCTTCCGCAGCCAATGTTTTCTCTCATATGCTTCCATTACTTTGATGCTGAACTATATATTGTCTACTTCTGTGTGTAGATTTTTGACCTTTGTTTCTTGTGCTTCACTTGTATCGTGTGAATGTTGAATGAGATTGAATATAACACGGTTTTGATGTTGCATAGCATTCTTCCCAACCTCAAACTAGAGATGGAATTCTTTGTATTAAGTTTCCCATTATCAGGGCAAGAAGAGACTACCTCCACATCATAGACACTAATAATTCAACACAAGGCCTTGCAGAAACTTTTATAGCTGTCACTTCTCCATTGCCTGTTTATCAAGGCTAGAGTGGTCTACCTGCTAGTAAAACAGTACAAATAGTTATTAACTGAAAAATAAACTAAAAAAATAAAAAATTCAACAACCTTACCAAGTTTCTCCATTAATGTTGTATTTTGCACCCTGCTTGTAGAATCATTCCGTCACCCACCTTTCATCCTTTCCCCTACCTGATAATTTTATGGATAGCTATACATTATACCATTAGCACTCTGGAGACTTGACAGGTGGAGAAAAGCAAAACTGTTTGGTAAAAGAAAAAGGCAAAAAATTGGAACAAGAGGCTAAAACAAAACTTCATATATAGAAACAAAAACACAAGTTTTGTGAAGAATTAGGAAACTCACTAGCCATTCAATTCAGGAAGTCCTTAAGAGATATATGAATATTTGGTGAGAGTCATGGGACAGAGGTTGCCAGTAGCTAACAACAAATTACAATCAGCACTGTGGGGAAGGGAATAAAGATGTAAAATGGCACACGTGCGATAAAAACTTTAAATGCTGATGAATGAGTATGTCAAAGCTTCAATATGATAGATGAAGTAATCAGCTAAGCATCTTTACACCATCGACATGCGAAAATGAAACTGAGAGTTCAAAAGGGAAAGTATGAAGAGTAGGAAAAGAGTTCTATCCATTCAAAGAAAAAGAAGCTTGAAATACCTAAGTTTACATTGAAATCAATTTTTTATTGTCACGAAATGTAACAACAAAGCCAGAATCTTGCCGGCATCAAGAACCAACTAATATGTACAAAGAATATAAATAGGAAATTTCCTTCTGCACTTCTGTTTGTCTGACTAATGTATGCAGCAAGATCAATCACTAGAAATATCTGCTGTGTCAAATATCTGACCATTTTGAGCAATATGCTTCAAGTCTATAATGTAATTGTCTCGCAGAAACCCATATCCAAATGTCCCATTTTCATACTGCCAAATCCTTCCCTCCGCCTGCCTAGGATTTACAGTGCTTCCTGCCAAATCAGGAATAACCAAGTCGTAGCTCGAGTTCATGCAAAGCATGCGCAAAACTACTCCTTTGTCAGAACTAGGCAGAATCTCACATGGGTCATCAGCTTCAGCAAGGGGCCGAATATGTATGCGACTCTCATATATGTTTTCTTCTTCTGAAGATAAAGGCGACTCAATGAATGTGGTATTTGAAGTCCAAAATACTGGGGCATAGGCAGAGAAAGGTTTACATAATTCCACAACCCTTCTGCAAGCAATACCACCAACATCATCATAAGAGACAAGGAAGAACTCCAAAGTCATGTTGTCACAGAATCCCTGCAGAAAAGTAAAACCAAAATATCAGATAGGTAGGATTTTTGCAGTTAAACATGTCCAGATGTTACCATTCAGCAAAAGGGAAGTACACTGCATGTTCAAACTGGCAAACTGAATCCCCTGAGATTCATGCAGTTCATCATAACTCAATGGAAGTAAACCATGAGGATGATAGGATGATGTAATAGCATACGCCATAAAAATGCCCAATAAACAGTTAGATATCTTTAGGGTAAGGACAAGAAGGGATACAGAAAGCCCTACAGCTGAAAAATTCCTCAGTAGAGACAGTAGGACACTTAAACCTTCAAGCAAAATCAGCATTTAATTCAAATGTACAAGTCCAGATATATGTATTGGTTGAGAAATTATTACTCAAATCATTTTGGGTTTCAAAAGTAGAAGTTACCCTTCAGGTTTCAGTATGAGATACTTGAATTTCTTATGGTAAAAAGGCATCATTAGTAACAAGGTCAAATGCTGCTTCTTACTGAAAGGAATAAACTGGTTAACAGAAGAATCACAAACATATCACTAGTAATCACCATACCTTCAGGTCATTATCAGAAAGCACAATAAGGCTTCTGGTAAAACGAGTCAGAAATCAGTCCTTCAAGTACTTAATGGTTAGTGGCATCATAATGTTATAGAACTAGAGCTATGTTTATTAAAGCTTAGGGGGTTTGAAGCACAGTTACTCTATCGGTTTGCAGCTAGGCTTTCAAAGGCTAATATTCAATGCACTTCTAGTATTAGTCCTATACATCATGCCCTTACACTTAACTGAAGACTAAAAGTACTTTATGATCAATTCGACACAATATGTGCATGAATATTACCCGGTTAACCAAGAGGGACAGTTTCACATATCTTGGGTCGGTAATTCAGGGGAACGGAGAGATCGATGGGGATGTCACCTACAGGCTTGCATCGGGAGTCTTTTGTGACAAAAAAGTACCACATAAACTCAAAGGGAAGTTTTATAGAGCTGTGGTTAGACCTGCCATGTTGTATGGGGCGGAGTGCTGGCTGGTGAAAAACTCTCATGTTCAGAGAATGAGGGCTGTGGAGATGAGGATGCTCAGGTGGATGTGCGGGCTCACCAGGTTAGATAAGATTAAGAATGAAGTTATTCGGGAAAAGGTGGGGGTGGCCCCGGTGGATGAGAAGATGCGGGAAGCGAGACTCAGGTGGTTCGGGCATGTGCGGGGGAGAAGCACCGATGCCCTAGTGAGGAGTTGTGAGAGGCTGGCAGTGGTTGGCGCGAGTCGAGGCAGAGGAAGGCCCAAGAGGTATTGGGGAGAGGTGATCAGGCAGGACATGGCTAGAATGCGAATTTCCGAAGACATGACCCTTGATAGGAGAGTCTGGAGGTCTAGTATCAGGGTTGTAGGTTAGGGGCTCCTAGTATTTTTTGAACTTTTTTCCCGGGGTTGGGGGGTTTGGTAGGGCTCTCTATAGATAATTTGTGTATTGCATTGTGCCCCTCATAGTAGTTACTGATCGATATTACTGCATGCCATTTTATTTATGGTTTATGTTTAGATAGTTATTTATGTAATTTCTGTTGGAGCTACTAATACTTTCTTGTTTTTATTTTTGTTTTTGTTTTTCTTTTCCTTCTCCAAAGCCGAGGGTCGATTGGAAATAACCTCTCTGCCCTTTCGGGTAGGGGTAAAGCCTGTGTACGTATTACCCTCCCCAGACCCTACTTTGTGGGATTATACTGGGTAGTTGTTGTTTTTGTTGTTGTTGTTGTTGTTACCTAGTCAATACTACAAAGTTTTCCTCTTTACTTACTTTTACTTATACTTAGTCAGCCTTTGGTTACACCTTAACCTGCTAGCTAGTTATCCCTAGAAAGTTTGATGCTTTACTTATACTTATGCAAGTCATTAATAACAAACCAAAGGCCAAACTTTAATGGGAAAAAAAAAGGAACTGCTGATAAAGATCAAGTTTTGCCATAATATATAAACAGAAAGAAGCAGAACAAGACCTTCCACAAGCCCTGTAAAGGCCTGGCTGGTATAGGCGAGCAATTGACGATTTTCACATAATGTTCCGGCTCCCACTTCCTTTTCCCCTGCCTTTCCTTCTCCTTCCTTCTCTGCCTCCTCGATGACCCGTTCCCACCGGGACTCGTCTTGTTGGCGAAATACTGATAAATCTCGGACATCAACCTATCTGGCAAGCTTCCAGGGGAACCACATAAATCCTCATACTCCTCTCCCCTCATGTTCCCTGAGCTTGAAACTTTCCTGAATCCTGCTCTATTCTGTGGAGAATTACAAGAATACCCAAGTGCACTCCCACAATTTTCTTCCAGAACAACATGAGTTTTTCCCATGAAATTCACATTCACCTGAATCAATTCACTATCCCCAAAACCCAAATCATCAAAGTTCATCACATTTTCAGATAACAACTCAACCCTCCCTTCAGGATCGAGATAATTGACAATTTCACCCTTAGAGTTAAAACCCATCCATAAAAATGGCGACTTTATCACTCCATAAGTACAATTTCTTGCGGGTTTGACCCTTGAACCAGCTATATAAAATGGACCCCACTCAAAAAAGATTAAAGGGGAATCAGTATCAGAATCAGCACCACTGAGGCGCCAGAATCCAATGAGATTCTCATACTCTAAAAGGGTACTGTAAAGAAGCTTATATGAGAATTTACCGTTATTAACCCATTTGTTAATATAGGTTTTGGATCCCCATTTGCGGTGACACATGGAAAACCAGAGTCTTGGGTCATCACGGCAAAGAGAGACGAAGCGCTTTGAAGTGCAGGCGAAATTGGAGATATCTAAAGGGGTGAGAAATGAGAGGATACAGAGCTGCACATCTTCTGGGAAATCAGTGAATGATAAGGAAATGGTGTGAATTTCATCTGTTTTTGCCATTTTCTTCGAAATTGTCGAGATACTTGATTTTTGTTATTGATTTAGGGTTTGAGAAAGAAGATTGGATTTGTCGAAGTAAACAGATTTGGTTGAACAGAAGATAAAACTAGGAGAAGATTTTGATGAGGGAATGATGCTATGTGTGAAATGGAATTATTCCCTTTTGATCTGTGATTCAAGATTATGCTGATAATAATAATAACTATCAACGGATTCAGCTGGAAAATTAAACAAAAATATTTACTCTATGGAGTACTAGTAAAATGGCAAAAACTTACCCTGGTAAATTAGATTTAACAGAGTAATGATATTAGAGCATGTTGCTTTTTTTTTTTTTTTAAAAAAAAAAATAGCAAATATTAGAGCATGTTGCTTATTTCGTTTTCAATTGACCAACTATGTTTTAAAAGTTACGTAATTTGATAATGATATAAAGATAATCTATTTTTTTCACCTAATTACTTAATTTAAAATAGTATAATGTAAATTAAAGTAATTTCATAATATAATTATGTCGCCTAGCTTTATCTTTTTAACTTTCTTCTTACAATATTGTGGAGGTGGTGAAATTGTAGTATTGAAACACCAACATGTCTTATTATATATGCGAAATTGCCGGACGTTCTATTATACTCCCTCAATTAACTTTTAAGAACTGCGGACTTTTACCCTTCCCCCAACTCCAATCCAAAGAAACAATAAATGAAATACGTATTTTACAATGTTACATATAATAATAAAAGTATTTCCAAAAGTCTTGAAAATGATTTGGGGAATGAGTAGTTAATAATAATGGTACAACAGGAAAAAAAGCTTATCTTTCTCTTAATAATAGGCTAATCGAAGTACCGATCATGTTGTCCCTTTTACAAATAGAAGAATAATAACACAACTACAAAGTTGAAGTAACATTGCTAGAAATTAATGAACTGAAATAACATAAGATCACCTAGAAGAAAAGAAAAAAATGAAGTGCATTTTGCAATATTGATCAGTTTTTGGGGAAGAAGAAAGTGCAAATGAAGTGCATTTTGCAGCACAAGTGGAAAGACACATTGGAGGGTTCAAAACACAATCATCAGTTTTCATCTCGTTAAGGCAATTACTTGTGCATTCGAAAAAATTCTCAGCTGTAGACGATGTTGTTATAGAAAGAATTAAGAATGCTATCACGGCTAGAAACGCTTTGCCCTCCATTTAATTTTTGGGAAACTGAGATACACACTCTTCAAGTGATAGCTGATTTTTTGCATACCTCTAATTAGGTATATAAATTAAGAATGGGGCTCCAAGACAATTTATAATGTTTATTTTTCTACGCTTAATGTGTATTACATGATTTAACCACTCACTATTTGATCATTTATATTGTGTGTA
>JASVEL010006688.1:12500-27500 GCA_032618575.1 Nicotiana noctiflora
TTGCAACTTCCTGAATGGTCTGAAGATTTGCAGGAATGGAATAGAGAAATGCATATTAAATGTACTTATAATGGTGTTCAATTATCAGAAACAGAATTTCCAAAAAATTGGTTGAAAGATGGCATTCAGATCAAAATATTATTTCCTTTTTGTCTGAAACCTTGGCATATATCTAAACTGTACTCCTCCCGTGGAGAGCTAATGAAAAAGAAAAAACAAAAAGATGATTTTTGTTTTTTAACAGTTTGGGGAATGGAAGCTGAACTTCCCTTTGGTTCTCCCCGAAAACGCCCTTCCTTTTTTGAGCCCATTTTTAAGGAACTCGAAAAAAAATTGGAAAATTTAAAAAGAAATATTTTATAACTCTAAAAGTTTTAAAAGGAAAAATAAAATTATTTCGAAGAGTTTCAAAAGAAACCAAAAAATGGCTTATCAAAAGTAGTCTATTTATAAAAAAAATGAAAAAAGAACTTTCAAAAGTAAATCAAATTGTATTATTTAGACTCAAAGAAATAGATGAATCGAATGAAACGAAAAAAGAAAAAGATTCTCTAATTAGTAATCAGATAATTAACGAATCATTTAGTCAAATTGAATCTGGAAATTGGCCAAATTCTTCACTGATAGAAAGCAAAATGAAGGATTTGACTGATAGAACAAGTACAATCAAAAATCAAATAGAAAGAATTACAAAAGAGAAAAAGAAAGTAACTCCAGAAATAGACATTAGTCCTAATAAAACAAATAATATTAAAAAATTCGAATCGCCAAAAAATATTTTCCAAATATTAAAAAGAAGAAATACTCGATTAATATGGAAATTCCATTATTTTCTAAAATTATTCATTCAAAGATTATACATCGATCTATTTTTATCTATCATTAATATTCCCAGAATTAATACACAACTCTTTCTTGAATCAACAAACAAATTGATTGATAAATACATTTCCAATAATGAAATAAATCAAGAAAAAATTAATAATCAAAAAAAAATTCACTTTATTTCGACTATAAAAAAGTCACGTTATAATATTAGTAAGAAAAATTCACATATTTTTTTTGATTTATCCTACTTATCACAAGCCTATGTATTTTACAAATTATCACAACCCCAAGTTATTAATTTGTCTAAATTAAGATCTGTTCTTCAATATACCAGAACGTCTTTTTTCCTTAAGACTAAAATAAAGGACTATTTTAGAACACTAGGAATATTTCATTCTGAATTAAAACATAAGAAACTTCAGAGTTATAGAATCAATCAATGGAAAAACTGGCTAAGACGGCATTATCAATATGATTTATCTCAGATTAAATGGTCTAGATTAATGCCACAAAAATGGCGAAATAGGGTTAATCAAGGTTGTATGGCTCAAAATAGAAATTTAAACAAATGGAATTCATATGAAAAAGACCAATTAATTCATTACAAAAAAGAAAATGATTCTGAGCTCTATTCATTAGCAAACCAAAAAGATAATTTTAAAAAATGTTATAGATATGATCTTTTAGCATATAAATCGATTAATAAAGATAATTTTAAAAAATGTTATAGATATGATCTTTTAGCATATAAATCGATTAATTATGAAAATAAAAATGACTCTTTTATTTCTAGATTACCCTTTCAAGTAAATAAGAACCTCGAAATTTCTTCTAATTCCAACACGTCCAAACACAACCTTTTTGATATGCTCGGCAATCTTCATATCAATAATTATCTAAGAAAAGGCAATATTCTATATATAGAAAGAAATCTCGATAGAAAATATTTTGATTGGAAAATTATCCATTTTTCTCTTAGACAAAAAGAAGATATTGAGGCCTGGGTTAAGATCGATACCAACAGTAATCCAAATACTAAAATCGGTATTAATAATTATCAAATAATTGACAAAATTGATAAAAAAGGCCTTTTTTATCTTACGATTCATCAAAATCCAGAAAACAATCAAAAAAATTCGAAAAAAGACTTTTTTGATTGGATGGGAATGAATGAAAAAATATTTAATCGTCCCATATTGAATCTGGAATTTTGGTTCTTCCCAGAATTTGTACCACTTTATAATGTATATAAAAGAAAACCGTGGATTATACCAAGCAAATTACTTCTTTTAAATTTGAATACAAATGAAAATGTTAGTCAAAATAAAAACATCAATAAAAACCAAAAACAAAACTTTTTTATACGATCAAATAAAAAAATAAAGAATCGAATTCAAGAAGCAAAAGAACCCGCAAGTCAAGGAGAAAAAGAGCGTGGATCAGATATAGAAAACAAAGGAAATCTGGGCCCTGTTCTCTCAAAACATCAAAACGCTCTTAAACTTAAAAAAGATTACGCGGAATCAGACACAAAGAAGGGTAAAAAGAAAAAACAATACAAAAGCAACACGGAAGCAGAACTAGATTTGTTCTTGAAACGTTATTTGCTTTTTCAATTGAGATGGAACGATGCTTTGAATCAAAGAATGATCGAGAATATCAAGGTATATTGTCTCCTGCTTCGACTGATAAATCCAAGCAAAATTGCTATATCGTCAATTCAAAGGAGAGAAATGAGTTTGGATATAATGCTGATTCAGGAGAATTTAACTCTTACAGAATTGATGAAGAAGGGGATATTGATTATCGAACCTATTCGGTTGTCTGTAAAAAATAATGGACAATTTATTATGTATCAAACCATAGGTATTTCATTGGTTCATAAAAGTAAACACCAAACTAATCAAAGATACCCAGAACAAAGATATGTTGATAAAAAGAATTTTGATTTGCTTGTTCCTGAAAATATTTTATGGTCTAGACGTCGTAGAGAATTGAGAATTCAAAGTTTTTTTAATTCTTTGAATTGGAATGGCATCGATAGAAATTCAGTATTTTGCAACGAAAACAATGTAAAAAACTGGAGTCAATTTTTGGATGAAAGGAAACCTCTTTATAAAGAGAAAAATGAATTAATTAAATTGAAGTTCTTTCTTTGGCCTAATTATCGATTAGAAGATTTAGCTTGTATGAATCGTTATTGGTTTGATACCAATAATGGTAGTCGTTTCAGTATCTTAAGGATACATATGTATCCACGATTGAAAATAAATTGATAGTACTATATATCCTGTTTCCTATAGAGTATCTGAAAGTAAACAAATGTACACATGCTTTGTCTTACATCTCATTTGAATCTAATTCGAGTAGACGGTACTAAATCAATAAGGTATCGATTAGATCTAGAAATGAATCAACAGAATCTTCTTCATTTTAGGATTTTAGGTTTAAATTAGTCGCTTTTGTGAATGAAAAAAAAAGTACCTACCATCTTTTTGGATTCCTATCTGAATCAAATTTTGAATTTGATTAATTTATTGGAATTGATAAAATTAGGAGTTCATAAAGAAATTAAGTCTATATACCACGTTCAAATTACTGGCATTATTATTACTGATCGATAAAATTCGATAAAATCCATATCTGTAAAATAAAGAAAGGGGAAATTCTTTTATGGTAAAAAATTCTGTCATTTCAGTTATTTCTCAAGAAGAAAAGAGAGGATCTGTTGAATTTCAAGTATTCAATTTCACCAATAAGATACGGAGACTTACTTCACATTTAGAATTGCACAAAAAAGACTATTTATCTCAGAGAGGTTTGAAGAAAATTTTGGGAAAACGTCAACGACTCCTAGCTTATTTGTCAAAAAAATAGAGTACGTTATAAAGAATTAATTAATCAGTTGGACATTCGAGAGACAAAAACTCGTTAATTTGCTTTATTTGAAGAGTCATTTCATTTTCACTTATATGTTTCGATTAAATTTTGATGAACTTCTTTTCACTTTCAGCAATTCATGGAAGAATGAATCGGTAAAAAACTTATGACTGCACCAACTACAAGAAAAGACCTCATGATAGTCAATATGGGGCCTCAGCACCCATCAATGCACGGTGTTCTTCGACTCATCGTTACTCTAGATGGTGAAGATGTTGTCGACTGCGAACCAATATTGGGTTATTTACATAGAGGGATGGAGAAAATTGCGGAAAACCGAACAATTATACAATATTTGCCTTATGTAACACGTTGGGATTATTTAGCTACTATGTTCACAGAAGCAATAACCATAAATGGACCCGAACAATTAGGCAATATCCAAGTACCTAAAAGGGCTAGCTATATCAGAGTCATTATGTTGGAGTTGAGTCGGATAGCTTCTCATTTGTTATGGCTAGGACCTTTTATGGCGGATATTGGTGCGCAGACCCCTTTCTTCTATATTTTTCGAGAAAGAGAATTGATATATGACCTCTTCGAAGCTGCCACCGGTATGCGAATGATGCATAATTATTTTCGTATCGGGGGAGTGGCTGCCGATCTACCCTATGGCTGGATAGATAAATGTTTGGATTTTTGCGATTATTTTTTAACAGGGGTTGCTGAGTATCAAAAACTTATTACCCGGAATCCTATTTTTTTAGAACGAGTTGAAGGCGTAGGCATTATTGGGGGAGACGAAGCATTAAATTGGGGTTTATCGGGACCAATGCTACGAGCTTCCGGAATAGAATGGGATCTTCGTAAAGTTGATCATTATGAGTCTTACGACGAATTTGATTGGCAGGTTCAATGGCAACGGGAAGGGGATTCATTAGCTCGTTATTTAGTACGAATCGGTGAAATGACAGAATCCATAAAGATTATTCAACAGGCTCTGGAAGGAATTCCAGGAGGGCCTTACGAAAATTTAGAAATCCGACGTTTTGACAGATTAAAAGATCCTGAATGGAATGATTTTGAATATCGGTTTATTAGTAAAAAACCTTCTCCAACTTTTGAATTGTCGAAACAAGAACTTTATGTGAGAGTTGAAGCCCCAAAAGGAGAATTGGGAATTTTTCTCATAGGAGATCAGAGCGTTTTTCCTTGGAGATGGAAAATTCGCCCACCAGGTTTTATCAATTTGCAAATTCTTCCTCAGTTAGTTAAAAGAATGAAATTGGCTGATATTATGACAATACTAGGTAGCATAGATATCATTATGGGAGAAGTTGATCGTTGAAATGATAATTGATACAACAGAAATAGAAACTATCAATTCTTTTTCCAAATTGGAATCCTTAAAAGAAGTCTATGGGATCATATGGATGCTTTTCCCTATTTTGACTCTTGTATTAGGAATCACAATAGGTGTACTAGTAATTGTTTGGTTAGAAAGAGAAATATCTGCAGGAATACAACAACGTATCGGACCTGAATATGCTGGCCCTTTAGGAATTCTTCAAGCTCTAGCAGATGGGACAAAACTACTTTTGAAAGAGAACCTTATTCCATCTACAGGAGATACTCGTTTATTCAGTATCGGACCATCCATAGCAGTAATATCCATCTTTCTAAGTTATTCAGTAATTCCTTTTGGTGATCACCTTGTTCTAGCCGATCTTAGTATTGGTGTTTTTTTCTGGATTGCCATTTCAAGTATTGCTCCCGTTGGACTTCTTATGTCGGGATATGGATCAAATAATAAATATTCCTTTTTAGGTGGTCTACGGGCAGCTGCTCAATCAATTAGTTATGAAATACCATTAGCTCTATGTGTGTTATCAATATCTCTACGTGTGATTCGGTGAGACCTAAAATTTCTCCAAATTCTTTTCTTTCTAGAAACAAAGGTAAAAAGATTTGATTGAATATATATATTTTCATTTTTATTCAGCATTTGGGTTGATGAACTAAACCAGATAGTTATATGAGTGAAAGAAAACGGCTTGTAAATTTGCAGTAAAAAGGTTGAGTCTCATTTCCTATGTACAAGAATCAAATGGTGAAAAAAGTAAACATAAGCAATAGATATTGTTTACCCCAAGATTGGTGAATTGTCATGATAGCTTGAAGCGGGTTCAAAAGATCAACTGGATGGAGTTTTTACTGTCTATTACCATAGATGGATTTCCACAACGGGAGGTTGAAAGCAAAAATGAGTGGATGGTTAGGAAGACCAAGATACACAAAGGATTAGTAATTGAGATTATGTAAGTTATCCAAGAGGATATTTCTGTACATAAAAGGAATTCAAATTGGGGCTTTACGTTCGTAGAAATGATCAAGAAGTACTCCCCATGATTCTGATCCAGAGTATGTTCCTATCCACTGAGTAAGTAAATAACTATCAAGAACGAAGTAATCTTTTACTTTGGTTAAAGGCCCTTTTTCTGAGAAAGGAGAATAGGAATGAAATAAAATAGAAATAGAAAGAAAAGAATCTAATTGCAAAAGAAAAAAGGGGGGATGTCTTTTTTTCTTACTTTTTTCTTTTTTTGTTTTTATTCTTTCTTTCCTATAATTCCATTTTGATTTCTATTTCGAGAGAGAAATTTTTTGTCATGATTCATGAACTAATGGACTCTCTAATTTTTTTCGTAATTGAAAATTCGAGGTTGAAATGTATATGTGATATTGCTATAAAGCGCATTTTATTTAATGATAAGGTTATTATCAACAAAGAAAAATTAAAATTCTTAAAAGATGAGATCAATTCAGAAGCCCGTATTTATTAGTTTTAAATATAGCAGACAGAATTCCATTGGTCTAATTTGGGACCTTAGGATAGATTTTTACTCTATCTGACAAACATATCAAGATAAAGAATAGGAAAGGGTCCTTAGATTTATTTGTGACCTCTGAGGAGCCGTATGAGGTGAAAATCTCACGTACGGTTCTGTAATAGCGATGGGCACAGTGATGTTATCATCGACTATGATTATCTAACAGTTTAAGTACAGTTGATATAGTGGAAGCGCAGTCAAAATATGGCTTTTGGGGGTGGAATTTGTGGCGTCAACCCATCGGGTTTATCGTTTTTCTAATTTCTTCTCTAGCGGAGTGTGAAAGATTACCTTTTGATTTACCAGAAGCAGAAGAAGAATTAGTAGCAGGGTATCAAACCGAATATTCAGGTATCAAATTTGGTTTATTTTACATTGCTTCATATCTGAATCTACTAGTTTCTTCATTATTTGTAACAGTTCTTTACTTGGGAGGTTGGAATCTTTCTATTCCGTACATATTTGTTCCTGAGCTATTTGGCATAAATAAAAGGGGTAAAGTCTTTGGAACACTAATTGGTATCTTTATCACATTAGCCAAAACTTATTTGTTTTTGTTCATTCCTATTGCAACAAGATGGACTTTACCGAGGCTGAGAATGGACCAACTATTAAATCTTGGGTGGAAATTTCTTTTACCTATTTCTCTAGGTAATCTATTATTGACAACCTCGTCTCAACTTCTTTCACTGTAAAAGACTACAATATTCTAGATTCACGACTTGTCTCAAACAAGAGAAAGAAACAAGCATAAAATCTTTTTTATAGATATTCTAAATATGCTCCCTATGATAACTGAATTCATAAATTATGGTCAACAAACAATACGAGCCGCCAGATACATCGGCCAAGGTTTCATGATTACCCTGTCCCACGCAAATCGTTTACCTGTAACTATTCAATACCCCTACGAAAAATTGATCACATCGGAACGTTTCCGAGGCCGAATCCACTTTGAATTTGATAAATGCATTGCTTGTGAAGTATGTGTGCGTGTATGTCCTATAGATTTACCCGTTGTTGATTGGAAGTTGGAAACTGATATTCGAAAGAAACGATTGCTTAATTACAGTATTGATTTTGGAATCTGTATATTTTGTGGTAATTGCGTTGAGTATTGTCCAACAAATTGTTTATCAATGACCGAAGAATATGAACTTTCTACTTATGATCGTCACGAATTGAATTATAATCAAATCGCTTTGGGTCGCTTACCAATGTCAGTAATTGATGATTACACAATTCGAACAATTTCGAATTTACCTCAAATAAAAAATGAATAAACCCTAAATTCGAAAAAAATTCCGAATTACGAAGGCTTAGTTCGGATCTAAAAGAATGATATTTTTGCTTGTTCAATTCAAACTAGTGGTTGGTTAATGAGACTCCTAGCTTAATTTAGATTGAAAACAAAACGGATTTCTATATTATAGTTATAATAATAGTAATGGTTTCAAAGTAGATAAATGATATCCAAAATCGATAGGTTTAAACTACTCGTTCGACGAATAAAGAATTGATAGTGGTCCAATAAAATAAAAGCATCTACGTCAATTCATACCCATTACAATCTCATTCAATTAACAATTTAGAAGTATCATAAAAAATTGAAAAACTTCTTTTTTCCTGGTCAGGTCAATAAAGTCATGAAATTCTTCGTTTTTGATTTTTTATAAAAAATGGATTTATCTGAACCAATACATGATTTTCTTTTAGTCTTTCTAGGGTCGGGTCTTATATTAGGGGGTCTAGGAGTGGTATTACTTCCCAATCCAATTTATTCTGCCTTTTCCTTGGGATTGGTTCTTGTTTGTACATCGTTATTCTATATTCTATCTAACTCCTATTTTGTAGCTGCTGCGCAGCTACTTATTTACGTAGGAGCTATAAATGTTTTAATCATTTTTGCTGTGATGTTCATGAATGGTTCAGAATATTACAAAGATTTTCATCTTTGGACCGTGGGAGATGGAATTACTTCGATGGTTTGTATAAGTCTTTTTATTTCACTAATTACTACTATTTCAGATACGTCATGGTACGGGATTATTTGGACTACAAGATCAAACCAGATTATAGAGCAAGATTTTATAAGTAATAGTCAACAAATTGGAATTCATTTATCAACAGATTTTTTTCTTCCATTTGAACTGATTTCAATAATCCTTTTAGTTGCTTTAATAGGTGCAATTGCTGTAGCTCGTCAATAAAAAAGTTCTATTAAAACTTGGAATTCAAATAAAATTTTGTTCTGTCTTATCACATTCATTTTCCTTCAATTCTATTTGAATTCCTGTTGTATAAATAGAAAGACTTTAGGTCAATCTAGTACCAATATATTTCTTTGTTCCATACTTGTTATATACTAGTCAATTAAATCGGTTGAATTGTTGTTCATATTGAAAGGAGTCGAGATTGATAAGGAGTTGTTTAATGATTCTCGAACATGTACTTGTTTTGAGTGCCTATTTATTTTCGATCGGGATCTATGGATTGATCACAAGTCGAAATATGGTTAGAGCCCTTATGTGTCTTGAACTTATATTGAATGCGGTTAATATAAATTTTGTAACATTTTCTGATTTTTTTGATAATCGTCAATTAAAAGGAGACATTTTCTCAATTTTTGTTATAGCTATTGCAGCCGCTGAAGCAGCCATTGGACTGGCTATTGTTTCATCAATTTACCGTAACAGAAAATCAACTCGTATCAACCAATCAAATTTGTTGAATAATTAGTATTAATCATCTAGATTCTAATATTGATAAATCGATTTTAATTAGCATGTTTGCTATGTAAGGTGTGATCTTGTTTGCAAAACATAAGAAATCAAAGTATTTTGGCCCTCTCTCATATCTCATAAACCAATCCAGAAGGGGGTTTTGATTAGAAAATTATGATAACTCATTGATTCATCTGGTATATAAATATATCATTATATGATTCGTTTCTAAGTTTACTAGATCGAAAATTTCGAACATTCAAAAACGTATAGACCCAATGTCACATTCAGTAAAGATTTATGATACGTGTATAGGATGTACTCAATGTGTCCGAGCCTGCCCCACCGATGTATTAGAAATGATACCTTGGGACGGTTGTAAGGCTAAACAAATTGCTTCTGCTCCACGAACAGAGGACTGTGTTGGTTGTAAGAGATGTGAATCCGCCTGTCCAACAGATTTCTTGAGTGTCCGAGTTTATTTATGGCATGAAACAACTCGCAGTATGGGTCTAGCTTATTGATACGTTCGAGAAAACTCTACTTGAATCCATTTAATTTTTTTTACCGACAAACCTGTGCTCGAAAATCACAATATTTTGAGCACGGGTTTTTATGGTCCAAGTGTATCTTGTCTTTACTACGAATTATTTTCCTTGGTTAACAATAATTGTAGTTTTTCCAATATTTGCGGGTTCCTTAATTTTCTTTCTTCCCCATAAAGGAAATAGGGTAATTAGGTGGTATACAATATGTATATGTATTTTAGAACTCCTTCTAACGACTTATGCATTTTGTTATCATTTCCAATCGGATGATCCATTAATCCAACTAGTGGAGGATTATAAATGGATCAATTTTTTGATTTCCATTGGAGATTAGGAATAGATGGACTTTCTATAGGACCCATTTTATTAACAGGATTTATCACTACTTTAGCTACTTTAGCGGCTTGGCCAGTTACTCGAGATTCTCGATTATTCCATTTTCTCATGTTAGCAATGTACAGTGGTCAAATTGGATCATTTTCGTCTCGGGACCTTTTACTTTTTTTCATCATGTGGGAGTTAGAATTAATTCCTGTTTATCTACTTCTATGCATGTGGGGAGGAAAGAAACGTCTGTACTCATCTACAAAATTTATTTTGTACACGGCGGGGGGTTCTGTTTTTCTCTTAATGGGAGTTTTGGGTCTTGCTTTATATGGTTCTAATGAACCAACATTAAATTTCGAAACATCAGTTAATCAGTCATATCCTGTGGTTTTAGAAATAATATTCTATATTGGATTTTTTATTGCTTTTGCTGTCAAATCGCCCATTATTCCCCTACACACATGGTTACCAGATACCCATGGAGAAGCACATTACAGTACTTGTATGCTTCTAGCCGGAATTTTATTAAAAATGGGAGCGTATGGATTAATTCGAATCAATATGGAATTATTACCTCATGCCCATTCTATACTTTCTCCTTGGTTGATGATAATAGGTACAATACAAATAATCTATGCAGCTTCAACATCTCTTGGCCAACGGAATTTAAAAAAAGAATAGCCTATTCCTCTGTCTCTCATATGGGTTTCATAATTATAGGAATTAGTTCTCTAACCGATACGGGACTTAATGGAGCCCTTTTACAAATAATATCTCATGGATTTATTGGTGCTGCACTTTTTTTCTTGGCGGGAACGACTTATGATAGAATCCGCCTTGTTTATCTTGACGAAATGGGCGGAATAGCTATTCCAATGCCAAAAATGTTCACGATGTTCAGTAGCTTTTCGATGGCTTCCCTTGCATTACCAGGTATGAGTGGTTTTGTTGCCGAATTGATAGTATTTTTTGGAATAATTACCGGCCAAAAATATCTTTTAATTCCAAAAATACTAATTACTTTTGTAATGGCAATTGGAATGATATTAACTCCTATTTATTCATTATCTATGTCACGCCAGATGTTCTATGGATACAAGCTATTTAATGCCCCGAAGGATTCTTTTTTGATTCTGGACCGCGAGAGTTATTTCTTTCGATCTCCATCTTTTTACCCGTAATAGGTATTGGTATATACCCCGATTTCGTTCTTTCATTAGCAGTTGACAAGGTCGAAGTTATTCTATCTAATTTTTTTTATAGATAATTTGGATGACTGAAATAAAAAAACCTATGTTTGTTTTGAAAAACATTCTTGGACAATGAAAAAAGAAGACTTTTTTCTTCTCTTAACTCTTAAGTTAAGTAAAAACAATGAAATTGAACTACATATGGTAGAAAACCGTGTGAATCATCAATACAATATTTGATTCACACGGTCCGCACGCTGGTTCATACAATGCGCCGCCCGCTCTTGTATTTGTAATAACTTGTCTTGAATTCAATTAAATGTTGATGGAAAAGAACCATAACTATGTAACCCTATTCCTAAAAGATTGACCCCAAAATAGCATATCCAAATTATAAGAAAGCCTATAGACGCTACAATTGCAGAATTTGCACCCCGCAAATTTCTATTTGTTCGAGTATGTAAATAAATTGCAAATACGATCCAAGTAATAAATGCCCAAGTTTCTTTTGGGTCCCAATTCCAATACGACCCCCACGCTTCATTAGCCCATACCGCTCCCGAAAGGATTCCTATGGTTAAAAAAGTAAATCCTAAACTAATAACCCGATAACTCCAATAATCCAATTGTTGAATCAATTGGGACCTGTAATAATTTTTAGCAGAAAAAAAAGAAGTATTTTGTAAAACATTTTCACCCAAGAAAAATGACTCGTTTAAAAAACCATTGCTCTTATAAAAAAGCTGTCTGTTTTTTCGAAATGTAATCACTAGAAGTGCTACTGATAATAATGATCCACATAAAAGAGCTGCATAGCCCAATATCATCATACTTACGTGCATTATTAACCACTCGGATTGAAGAGCAGGTACTAATATTACAGATTGGTGTATTTCAGTTAAAATACCTGACGTAGCAAAGCCTTGGGTAAAAATAGCACTAGGGCCAGTTATTTTACTTAAAATTAAAACATTTTTTTTGAAATACGGAATTATATGAATAAGGGAGAAACTCCATGAAAGGAAAATTAATGATTCATATAAATCGCTTAGTGGGAAATGTCCAGAAGAAATCCAACGAGTAACTAATAATCCTGTTATAGAGAAAAAAGTAACTATTATGCCCTTTTCTGCTGAATCGTATAGTTTTACGATTTCATCGACTAAAAGGGTTATCAAATGAATTGTAATTACAATTGAAACGATCGAAAAGGAAATGTGAGTTAATATATGCTCTAAGATTGAAAATATCATAAAAAATCTTAAAAAAGAAGAGTCCCTTAATTACATAATTCTAAAAAGGAAATCGGGAATTGAATTCATTATAAGATCTATTTATCCTTTTTAGAAGACGGTATGCCGCCACTCGGACTCGAACCGAGATGCATTAGCACTGCTTCCTAAGAGCAGCGTGTCTACCAATTTCACCATAGCGGCCTGTCTTGAACTCATAATAGCCTATGAATAAGCAATCGTCGAGATTGAGGAAGCTATTTTAGTTTAGTAATGATTCAAATGGATCAATAACAATCAAAAGTTGTTCAAATAGGAATTTGAAGTTGAAGGTTCATTATTTTAGATTTGAGTTTAGAGTCTTAGTTTTTTTTATTTAACCTGGGACTTTCCTATATTTTATGCTTTCCTAGAATTGAACTCTTGTAACTAAACCGTTCTATACTCAATTAAGGAATAGAGTTCCAAAATTTTATGTTTTCATTGTTTAATCAGCTATTTCCTATTTATTTTATTTCAGAAATCTAAAACAAAAAATGGATTTTGAAGACAAAATAGAAAGAAAAGAACCTATTTTGCATGGCTCAAAATTGACAACCAGTCATACAGAATTTCATTAAGCAATTTTCTCTATTGGGTTAAGGACAAGATATACATGGGGATCTATATAATAATTCAGAGAAAATAAAGAGTTAGAAAGTTAGACAAAACAAAAAGGTTTCAAAATAGAATCAATTAGTTTCAATGAGTTCTTAACTTTCACTAAGTTTAACTAAAGATTTTTATATACGTTCTTCTATAGATATGGAAATAGAATGGAAATATAGAATTTTTTTTAATGGAATTCTGCAAATAGGTCGATGGGGAAAATGAAACTCCCCACCTTGGAATAGAAATGATGTTTACTCTTTTGTCAATAAAAAAGTTATTATTCAGTAAATAGAGGATTTCCTAATTCTATTATTTTATCTATCAATCAGAAAAGCGAAGCGAGTTCCATTACGTATTGATTGGTGAGCTAATCAATATCAAATATGAAAGGGAAATCATGAAATTATTCAATTAGATAATAATTGAATAATTTAAGAATAATTGAATTCTTTTTTCAAGTTTATTCAAATTATTCGAACGTTTTATTACTTATTTATTTTTGTTTGGCGTACAAAAAAACTTTTTGAATTCCCGGTAGAAAGAGATTTCGCTAACGAAAAAGCCTTTAATGCTATCGAATATCCCTTCCTTTTCCAAATATTTTTACGAATACGCTTTTTTGATGTCGAAGTGCGTTTTTTGGAACTGCCATTTAGAAATAAAAAAATTACTTATTGTTATAGCTGGATGTGAAAGACATCTATTGTGCAAAACGAATTCTTTTTACTACTATTTATTTTCGAGCTAATAGTGTCGTCCTAAAATAAAACATTATCGAGATAGGCAAAAGATGTGTGAAAATTGAATAATACTGGAAATAAAAAAAGAGGGTCAATATGTGTGTGTTTTTTTTTTCAAGTTTTTCTATTCCATAAAACATTCATAATTGTAAAAAAAAAAGGTTCTCTATTGACTGGTATCTTTATTTCACATTATTTTTGATTCATAAAATCTATACCTATAGAATTTGCTAATCGGCTGTTCTGTAGAAAGGAAATTAGTTGAACTTAATAAAAATAAAAAAGAAAATAAAGAATCCAAAAAATACTCGATTTCTATTTATGGTTCCACATTTCATTTACATGCAATAAAATACCTCGAAAGGTTTAAAGATAAGAACCGCATTTTTACTTCATGAAATGAAAAACTTGAATCCCCGTTCGATTCACTGGTCAAACTTGGAGAAAAATAGGCCTATTTCAAAAGAGACTAGTAATTAATCCCTTTCATATCATTTGACCAATTGTAACTTCTTGATTTCAATAGTTGAAGTATTTAGCAAAGACTCAGAATAAGTAAGAATAGAAAATTCGATTTAAGTTTTAAATTAGTTTAAGTTAGTCCATATTTTGACTTTTTATTGACTCCTTTCAAAAGAGGTAAGATCCGGTGAATCGGAAACAATTAATTAAGAATTCAAAACTTTTTTATGGAACAGACATATGAATATGCGTGGATCATACCTTTCATTCCACTTCCAGTCCCTATGTTAATAGGAGCGGGACTTATTCTTTTTCCAACGGCAACAAAAAATTTTCGCCGTATGTGGGCTTTTCAGAGTGTTTTATTGTTAAGCATAGTCATGGTTTTTTCAATCTACCTGTCTATTCAGCAAATAAATAGCAGTTCTTTTTATCAATATGTATGGTCTTGGATCATCAATAATGATTTTTCTTTAGACTTCGGATACTTGATCGACCCACTTACTTCTATTATGTCAATATTAATCA
>JASVEL010006689.1:0-52454 GCA_032618575.1 Nicotiana noctiflora
ACAGCTCTCCCATTATCAAACTGCCATTTGCACAATAAAGATCAATACCGATCGTACGAACTTCATAATACCGACTCGCGAAATTAGTACCTTAGTGCTCAAGTCATAGACAAAGATCTGGCCTCAAGTCCTCCCGACTGGCCCAACATGAACTCACAGAGATTATATCTCGCCCCTCGATCGGGGAATTGCAAGCCATAAGACAATTATATTACTGAGCGCTCGATACGTACACAGACGTGCGGAAGGAATTTCAAAAGCATATCTCAAGCTGAATCAAGTACGCACGATAAGAATTCCAAGAAATGTGAAGTGTTTCCTAAAGGTTCGCGGCCTCCCGAGGATAAGTACAGGCGTCCCCGTACCGATCCACAAGACTCTACTAACCGGCTCAAGACTCATGAGGCCTAGTAAACCTAGGCTCTGATACCAACTTGTCACGACCCCAAATCCGATCGTGATGGCACCCAGCACACTGCTAGGCAAGCCCGACCAATCAACAACAATCACGGAGCCACAAGCTCACTTTATCCAATTTAAGCATAACAGTGATAGATATATTAAAAATAGGGAACCAAGTCCCAACACGTTTCAACTCCCATAGACCGAAGGGTCAAGAGTCATGAGCCTTTACAGAGTATACAAAGTGTAAATAGCGAATATAATTGTACACAAGTGTGGGATGGTCAGAACAAAAATATAGACAAACTGGAGAATCAGGTCCTGCGAACGCTGGCAGCTACCTCGACTGTCCAAAAGCACTCCCGAGCCGCAATAGATTCAGCTCTACTGTGATATACCTGGATCTGCATACAAGATACAGGGAGTCGGGTGTGAGTACTTCCAACTCAGCAGTAATAAAAGTAAATAATGCTGAAGGGAAGAAAACCACGATAGGCACTATCTCATGCTACACAATACGGAACTATCTTTTTATTCCTTTCAAGCATATGTGAGTAGATTATTTAGAAATCTCAATTTTAGCTACTTTCTTTCATAATAATATACCAATACCTGGATACAATCCCAAGCAGTGCAAGTCCGCACTCAAATCAGCCCATCGGGCTCAGCACTCCTTATCAATTTACACCAGGAGATCTAGTCAATAAGGCAACTAATGCATGTGTGCCAGTAATGTATGAGTGCTGAATGTTATGCCACGTAGTACACGTAAACCAATATATGTATGCCATGCAATGCATATGACCGCTACGACGTGTAGCCCGATCCAATTTGGGTACTCGTGCTCACTGTGGGGGTTCAGACTCCGGAGGGGCTCCTACAGCCCAAGCACAATATTAATATCACACCTGCTGCGGCGCGCAGCCCGATCCGTATACCACTGCGGCGTGCAGTCCGATCCATGCATGTGTATGCATATGCTCACATGAAATGTCATGCCCTAACATATGGTCCTCGTCCCAATCAGTCTAACAAATAATCAAGAAAGCCCTACGGGCAATAATATCATATTAGCTCACAGCTAAAAATGTTATTAAGACCTTTTCCAAGTTTTTTCTAACCTTACAAAAATACTGATTAGCAAAATACCATTTTAAACCTTAAATTTAGAATAAAATATGCACAGTGTTATCAAAACAGTGATACCAATCCCTGAAGGATTCAAATAATTGGCAGGAAGCCCAAACATGATAATTAGTCCAATTCATTTCAACAATTAGGTGTTATTAGTTGTTACGCGGGACGGACCAAGTCACAATCCCCAATGTTCTCTACCCCACGCCCGTTATCCGGCGTGCAAGTCACCTCAACACAGCACTAAGATGTGCAAGTCCGGGGTTTACTAACCCTCGGGACATCATTTACAAGTATTACCCACCTCGAACCGACGAAAGCTCATGCCCGCGATGCCTTAGCTCCTCGAACCGACATCCACGCACGTCAAAACTAGCACAAATCCAGCACAAATATATCAAAATAGGCTAATGGAACATAACCCAATCGAAAGAACTCGAAAAATATCAAAAATCACGAAATTTACAAAACCCGAGCCGCGGACCCACATCTCGAAAAATTTCGAAACTCATATTTCCAGAATCCTCGTCTCTCCACGAGTCCATACATATAAAATTTACCAAAATCGGAGTTCGATTGGCCTTTCAAAACCCAAATTTTCGTTTTCAATATCTAGGCCACAATCCTTCACAATTTCTACCCAAATTCATGAAGATTGATGTTAATTCTACCATAAAATAATGTTTTTGAGTCAAGAAACTTACCCCGATGAATACACAATGATTTCCCAGCGTTTTCCTGTGATTTCTTCTCTCTAGGGCTCAAAATTTATGTTTTGGGGTGTGAAACCCGCGAGCCCTCTGTTCTGCAATTAAACTCAGTGCCTGGGGATGTAACTCTACGCGTTCGCGACGTCTCTCACACGAACGCGATGGCCTGTTTGATTACTTCATCGCGAACGCGACGCCCTATCACGCGTCCGCGAAGTTCAATTCTCCCAGCCGCCGGATTTCTTCTACGCGAACGCGTCCATCCTTCACGCGAACGCGAAGCTTCGTCCAACCTTGCCTACGCGAACGCGACAGCCTGATCGCGAACGCCATGCCTCAGCCAGCCCTACCTTCGCGAATGCGACCTGGGCCACGCGAACACGAAGGCTTAATGCCTGCTGCACCAACCTGCAATTTACAGCAGACCTTTCCAAGTTCAAAATGCCCGATTGATGGTCCGAAATCCTCCCGAGGCCCCCGGGACCCCAACGAAAACCACCAACATACTCCAAAACACGATACGAACTTGTTCCAATCATAAAAACACCATCCTAAACATCAAAATCACCAATTACACACGGATTCAAGCCTAAGTTTCTTCAAAGCTTTCAAAACTAACATTCAATCCAAAACCCGATCAAACGACGTCCGAATGACCTGAAAATTTGCAGGCATATCCAAAATCACCAAACGGAGCTACAGGAATTGTCAGAATTCCATTCCGACGCCCGGATCAAAATCTCACCTACCGTTCGGATTTCGCCAAAATTCAACCTTAGCCAATTCAAGCCTATTTCTACATCGGGCCTCCAAATTCAATTCCGATTGCTCTCCTAAGTCATAAATGATCCCCCGAAACTAGTCGTATCATCAGAATCTGATTATTCTGAGCACTCTAACTCGATAGTCAACTCTAGGTTGACTTTCCATATTCAAACTTCCTTCAAACATGCTATTTGTTTCATTTTCAATTCAATTCACTCCTAACTCACCCGATAGGCTATAACACTGATATAAAAGCATAAAATATATAATTGCAACATGAAGGGGTGGTAAATTCCCGTAACGACGGGCCGGGTCGTTACATTCTCCCCAACTTAATAATCGCTCGTCCTCGAGCGTACCTAGAGTCGTACTAGAAGTAACCCAATAGCTGAATGACTTTACCAAGCATATATTCGGGCGATCATACGTCGCCCTATCTCACATAAGTCCGAAAACACCATACAGTCAAAATTTCACAGACCATCTGAACCATAAATCACATTGCACTTTCTGAAATCATATGCCAAATGCAAATCCCATGCCTATACTCAGGATACACTCGAATCCACTGCAATAACCCATATTCACTACTCCGGGTGAGATCATATGATGTATCAACAACCCAATCACTCGAGACGATAGTCTCTAATCACAACAACTGGCCACAATCACCAAATACTAGCTGAAAACCTCTTTCATTAGATAGAGTCTTATTCCAACACCTCCATATCATGCCCACGGCAGCTGAAGCACGCGATATACCGAACCCATCTCTCAGGTTAACCATTCGTGAATCTATTTCCCTTTTAAAACTGATACTACAATAGGTTTCGGAGCCAAACCTTGATTTTTACCTTTCTAACAAGCTAAGATCTAATATGCTTGTATTCATTAATGACCCCAACGGTCATTTCGATCATAACACACCACACTGGTGACATGACATCTCAACCACCGGCCTAAGCCGCGACGAGCACAACATAGGCTCCAATAGAAACGTATGCACACACTCGAATCATGACAGCTCAATTCATGACAACTGTCTCCAGCAAATAGAGCTGCAATTTAATCTCTCTGTGCCATCATAATATAGAACTGAGACCGCGTCTCGCATTATAGAAATAGAGTACCTGAATCCTTCTCGAGAGGTCATAACATCACGTAGCCTTGCCGCGATTCGTGATTCTACCCCAACATTATTACTCATGAAGCACCTCAAGCCACTAAGCTCAAAATGGTTAGCCACGCACAAATCTAGGTCTTGAACCCAAGCAATCAACCTCACCCACGGTGAAACAATTAATGTATGCTATTAAATCCTGAAAGGACACAACCGATGTGTCATTCGCCAAGCGATACTCAAACGGTCTTTTCCTCAGAAGCGAGGAAGTATTGTATACCAGGTAGCTTATAACTAACTATATTTTCACAATATTCCGTTGCGGCGTGCAACCCGCTCCAATGACATACCCGTGGCGGTGTGCCACCCGATCCAGATACCATACCTGTGGCGGCGTGCCACCCGATCCAAATAACCCGTGGCGGCGTGCCACCCGATCCACGCATAAATCCTCAAGCTCGGCCACATGAAATGCATCTGACAACGTTTCTCAATACTGGAACTGAATCAATGGTACATACCTCTACACTGACATCCGCCACTAAGCCCCAACAAACAAAGCAATACCCACCAGCTGTCTGCTGGTCCTGAGGTACAACTACCCCGCTGGAGCATACTCTGATGCACTTTGCTACGCGATTTGTGCCATACCATCATAGTCCATATCACATCAGTCTAGACAACCTGGCCCAATGATGACCAGTCAGCAATCAAGTATCATAATCCAAATTTGTCATATCAAGTTGAGAGAGAAAGCCTCTAGGGCTTCCGATTTCCAATAATCACAAAACGGTGCCGATGCACACGATTGCATAGGCGGATTAACGAGAACTTCAAGTCTCCTACACATATATAACACATGAATCACTATGCCTGATTCCGTACTTCACCATACAAATACATAACGCACATCAAGCGTCCATTCATACCACGAAAGCCATTCGGAAATTTCACTATGCCATCAACGACTCAATTATTATAGTCGATCTAACAAGAGAATACCACTGGATATTATCAGTTTACATTACCTTGTCCTTTTGGACCATATACCCTGCCAAATTACTAGAATAGCAGTACCATTTTCCTTAATCACCAGAAAGATCGATTCTTAAATCACATGCAGCTGCCCGCGCTGCTCAATAATTTTAATGACTTCCCATATATTATAAACAGATCTCTAAACCTTGAATATGCCATTATCAACTTTTCCATAACCCATCGCATATACAGTACCATACTAAGATAACATGGAAATTCTTATCCCTTTCCTACGCCACAAACATCGACGCACTCCACTAGTCAAGGACTTTTATGATTCCATATAGAAGAAAACTCATTACACATTCCACGCTTCGCATACCGACAAGAGTATACTCATTTTCAAACCATGATAAAACACATCACAAACTATTTCTTCCCATTTGTTGCACAAGTTTAACTGCCAGGACTGAGTCCTTATACCCATATCAAGTTACACAACTGTCAACACTCAAGATCTTTGCTGCACAATATCTGCAAGACTCATTACTTCAACCACATACCAGGAATTAATCGTATTCTCCTTTTTATACCATTCTGGTTTATTAACAAGTTGTTCCATTTACCCAGTTTCCTTTCTGATTCATCTCTAATTTCATATCAGTCTTTACTGTAGTACGACAATGCCTCAACCCTTTTTACCACACAAGACTCGTACGCAAGACCACACGGTCTAAGACCCATAGGCCACTGAATACTCTCTCAATGTTTCCCAAAAGTACCACATTCTACCACACTTTATTTTGATGAACTTCCCGCGATTTTTAAATTGTTATCATTACTTCCCAATACGGATACCTAGAATCCCATCATTCACATGATATAACACAAGCCTTGATCTTCTCTAACGAAACCGCCATCTTTAGCCACATACACAAATCTTAAGGCACCCGACTGTTACAAGCAAAATCTTGAACACTGCAAAACCATTCTCGGGCATCATTCACCTTTATTGAGTTGTAATTCAACTGTCCTATTGAGTAGAACCATTCGTGTTTTGTTAGAACTCTGACATCGCAGAACATGATTACTTACAGATACAATCAGCTATCTTTCTTTTCTATACGGTGATATTCTTTACCAACAACAGTTCAAAACACCCTAGTACTTCATTAGATCTACGAAGCACCATAACTTTTACCAGAATTTCCCAACATACTTAGAGACAGAATCAACATAGCACACAATAGTGCAATCAGTTAATCAATAGCAACTTCCCCAACTTAGCTCGAAGCCATTCCTCAAAGCACTTTCAACCACTCATAACATTATTACTCAAGTGATGCCGAAATGTTAATATGAGATTAAACTAAAGTCATTTACAAGCCTTGACAGAGACTCGAATCATCAGAGACCTTAGCTCTTCTGCAATTCTTGCAGATATACATGCACCACCAATAAGCCCACTCTCTTTAGGTGATAGAAATCTTTCTAAGTCCCAAATTTTCCTAAAAATTTTGGCAGAGTTTCCTTTGTAAATTGGCCTATCCACCTGCCAGAGAATCACCAAACCATTCTAACAATACATCCACAACTCAACAAGATATCACAATGTATTTCGACATCATTAAATATCAATACTATACGAATCATATTATCACAATTTATACTTGAACCTGTGCTACACCTGCTCGCATCATAACACCTATCAAATACATTTCACCGCAATACTCATAGCACAACCAATTCAATTTTCTTGAGTCTAAATTCATACTACCACACATAGTGCACTTTACATTTCCGCTAAGAGGCAATGAACATATTTCTCACGCCCATAACTAGGGCTACATATCAAATCACAACAAGAACTGAATACCTTACAGCTCTCCCATTATCAAACTGCCATTTGCATAATAAAGATCAATACCGATCGTATGAACTTCATAATACCGACTCGCGAAATTAGTACCTTGGTGCTCAAGTCATAGACAAAGATCTGGCCTCAAGTCCTCCCGACTGGCCCAACATGAATTCACAGAGATTATATCTCGCCCCTCGATCGGGGAATCACAAGCCATCAAGGCAATCATATTACTGAGCGCTCGATGCGTACGCAAACGTGTGGAAGGAATTTCAAAAATTATATCTCAAGCTGAATCAAGTACGCAGGATAAGAATTCCAAGAAATGTGAAGTGTTTCCTAAGGTTCTGTAGCCCTCCGAGGATAGATACGGACGTCTACATACAGATCCGCGAAAGCCTACTAAATCGGCTCATGACTCGCGAGTCCTAGTAACCTAGGCTCTGATACCAACTTGTCACGACCCCAAATCCGGTCGTGATGGCACCCAGCACACTGCTAGGCCAGCCCGACCAATCAACAACAATCACGGAGCCACAAGCTCACTTTATCGAATTTAAGCATAACAGTGATAGATATATTAAAAATAGGGAACCAAGTCCCAACACGTTTCAACTCCCATAGACCGAAGGGTCAAGAGTCATGAGCCTCTACAGAGTATACAAAGTGTAAATAGCGAATATAATTGTACACAAGTGTGGGATGGTCAGAACAAAAATATAGACAAACTGGAGAATCAGGTCCTGCGAACGCTGGCAGCTACCTCGACTGTCCAAAAGCACTCCCGAGCCGCAATAGATTCAGCTCTACTGTGATATACCTGGATCTGCACACAAGGTACATGGAGTCGGGTGTGAGTACTTCCAACTCAGCAGTAATAAAAGTAAATAATTCTGAAGGGAAGAAAACCACGAGAGGCACTATCTCATGCTACACAATACATAACTATCTTTTTATTCCTTTCAAGCATATGTGAGTAGATTATTTAGAAATCTCAATTTTAGCTACTTTCTTTCATAATAATATACCAATACCTGGATACAATCCCAAGCAGTGCAAGTCCGCACTCAAATCAGCCCCTCGGGCTCAGCACTCCTTATCAATTTACACCAGGAGATCTGGTCAATAAGGCAACTAATGCATGTGTGCCAGTAATGTATGAGTGTTGAATGTTATGCCACGTAGTACACGTAAACCAATATATGTATGCCATGCAATGCATATGACCGCTACGGCGTGTAGCCCGATCCAATTTGGGCACCCGTGCTCACTATGGGGGTTCAGACTCCAGAGGGGCTCCTACAGCCCAAGCACAATATTAATATCACACCTGCTGCGGCGCGCAGCCCGATCCGTATACCACTGCGGCGTGCAGTCCGATCCATGCATGTGTATGCATATGCTCACATGAAATGTCATTCCCTAACATATGGTCCTCGGCCCAATCAGTCTAACAAATAATCAAGAAAGCCCTACGGGCAACAATATCATATTAGCTCACAGCTAAAAATGTTATTAAGACCTTTTTCAAGTTTTTCCTAACCTTACAAAAATGCTGATTAGCAAAATACCATTTTAAACCTTAAATTTAGAATAAAATATGCAAAGTGTTATCAAAACAGTGATGCCAATCCCTGAAAGATTCAAATAATTGGCACGAAGCCCAAACATGATAATTAGTCCAATTCATTTCAACAATTAGGTATTATTATTTATTACGCGGGACGGACCAAGTCACAATTCCCAATGATGCTCTACCCCACGCCCGTTATCCGGCGTGCAAGTCACCTCAACACAACACTAAGATGTGCAAGTCCGGGGTTTACTAACCCTCGGGACATCATTTACAAGTATTACCCACCTCGAACCGACGAAAGCTCATGCCCGAGACGCCTTAGCTCCTCGAATCGACATCCACGCACGTCAAAACTAGCACAAATCAGCACAAATATATCAAAATAGGCTCATGGAACATAACCCAATCGAAAGAACTCGAAAAATATCAAAAATCACGAAATTTGCAAAACCCGAGCCCCGGGTCCACATCTCGAAAAATTTCGAAACTCATATTTCCAGAATCCTCGTCTCTCCACGAGTCCATACATATAAAATTTACCAAAATCGGAGTTCGATTGGCCTTTCAAAACCCAAATTTTCGTTTTCAATATCTAGGCCACAATCCTTCACAATTTTTACCCAAATTCATGAAGATTGATGTTAATTCTACCATAAAATGATGTTTTTGAGTCAATAAACTTACCCCGATGAATACCCGATGATTTCCCAGCGTTTTCCCGTGATTTCTTCTCTCTAGGGCTCAAAATTTATGTTTTGGGGTGTGAAACCCGCAAGCCCTCTGTTCTGCAATTAAACTCACTGCCTGGGAATTTAACTCTACGCGTTCGCGACGTCTCTCACGCGAACGCGATGGCCTGTTCGATTACTTCATCGCGAATGTGACGCCCTATCACGCGTCCGCAAGTTCAATTCTCCCAGCCGCCGGATTTCCTCTACGCGAACGCGTCCATCCTTCACGCGAATGCGAAGCTTCGTCCAACCTTGCACACGCGAACGCGATAGCCTAATCGCGAACGCGATGCCTTAGCCAGCCCTACCTTCGCAAACGCGACCTGGGCCACGCGAACGCAAAGGCTTAATGCCTGTTGCACCAACCTGCAATTTACAGCAGACCTTTCCAAGTTCAAAATGCCCGATTGATGGTCCGAAATCCTCCCGAGGCCCCCAGGACCCCAATGAAAACCACCAACATACTCCAAAACACGATACGAACTTCTTCCAATCATAAAAATACCATCCTAAATATCAAAATCACCAATTACACACGGATTCAAGCCTAAGTTTCTTCAAAGCTTTCAAAACTAACATTCAATCCAAAACCCGATCAAACGACGTCCGAATGACCTGAAATTTTGCAGGCACATCCAAAATCACCTAACGGAGCTACTGCAATTGTCGAAATTCCATTCCGACCCCGGATCAAAATCTCACCTACCGTTCGGATTTCGCCAAAATTCAACCTTAGCCAATTCAAGCCTATTTCTACACCGGGCCTCCAAATTCAATTCCGATTGCTCTCCTAAGTCATAAATGATCCCTCGAAACTAGTCGAATCATCAGAATCCGATTCCGAGCACTCTAACTCGATAGTCAACTCTAGGTTGACTTTCCATATTCAAACTTCCTTCAAACATGCTATTTGCTTCATTTTCAATTCAATTCACTCCTAACTCACCCGATAGGCTCTAACACTGTGATATAAAAGCATTAAACATATAATTGCAACATGACGGGATGGTAAATTCCCGTAACGACGGGCCGGGTCGTTACAAGTAAATAAATCTCCCGTTAATGGCTCGAGGTAGCGAATAATGGAGGGCGATTCAAACCCAACATATATTCCTAACCTTCTTTGCGAACCCATTTTGGTGCGATATGGCGGTGCTACATGCATATATACCGCGCATCGAAAAATTCTTAAATTGGATATATTAGGTTCATGACCCAAAACTAATTGCAACGGGGAATATTTATGATAATTTGTCGGTTTGAGACGAACTAGCATTGCTGCATGCAAAATGGCGTGACCCCAAACAGAAGTGGGCAGCCTCGTTTTCATGAGTAACGGTCTTGCTATCAATTGCAGACGTTTAATTAAAGACTCTGCAAGACCATTTTGAGTGTGAACATGAGCTACGGGATGTTCCACTTTTATCCCAATTGATAAGCAATAATCATTAAATGCTTGGGATGAAAACTCTCAGCAGCATTATCAAGTCTAATAGACTTAATTGGATTATCGGGAAATTGTGCCCGTAATCGAATTATTTGTCCCATTAATTTTGCAAACACGAGGTTGCAAGATGACAATAGGCACACATGGGACCATCTAGAAGATGCGTCTATCAAGACCATAAAATATCGGAACGACCCACTAGGTGGGTGAATAGGTCCATAAATGTCCCCTTGTATACGTTTCAAAAACGCAGGGGACTCAATTCCAACCTTTGTTGGTGATGGTCTAATAATTAACTTGCCTTGATAACAAGAATTGCAAGAAAATTCATCATTTAAAAGAATCTTTAAATTCTTTAATGGATGCCCATTTGAGTTTTCTATGATTCGTCTCATCATAATTGATCCAGGGTGTCCCAATCGATAATGTCAAAGTACAAAAGTATTGGAATCGGTAACCTTTTGGTTTACAATAGAATGTGCCTCAATTGCACTAATTCTTGTCCAATACAGGCCACAAGACAAAGATGGGAACTTCTCAATAGCCCTTTTCTGGCCGGAGACATTTTTGGTAATGATGAGATATTCAAGATTATTCTCATCTATTGTCTCAATATGATATCCATTTCGACGGATATCTTTAAAACTCAACAAGTTCCTCTTGGACTTGGAGGAGAACATTGCATTCTCTATGACAAGTATTGTTCCCTTAGGCAAAGTTATAGTAGCTCTTCCAGATCCTTCAATTAGATTACTATTACCAAAAATTGTAGTAACATCTGCCTTACACATACTTAAATGAGAGAAATATTTCTTCTCTTTGAGTATTGTATGTGTTGTACATGAATCAACTAAACAAATATGTTTACAATTGAAATTTGATTCAAGTTTGCTTTGAGAGATATCCATATTTGCTTCCCATGATTCGACATACAAAAGAAAATATACGAATAAATATTTGTATTTTCAGAAATTATACTTATAATACTAACAAATGATTGAAAATAAATAAATCATATTGTGATTAAATGTCTCTATATACAGTAGCTTGTATCAATATAAAAAATAGTTTCCGCTCTCTGTTCAGCGATTGATTTTCCTCCGTTATCAAAACAAGTAAATAACTAATAACCTTTTGTTTATGAAACAGAAAAATAGAAACATAAAGAATACTTCAATCAACAACCTTTTTATGAAAGGTACATAAAGGGGCAGAGTGATGATTATTTTTATATGTTTAGGCTAAATAAAAAGTTATATACAATTTTATTACCACTTATAAATTAGTTTGGTGGTAAATCAGTGGCAGATAACTATTATATATCATTTATATACTACTATGGCCAATTTAAAGACATGCATTCATACCTTTTCTATTCAATACCAGTAACTAAGTATTCTTTTCACACCACAACATTATTTTAATAAAAAATATATTATCCTTGAGTATTAAGCAAACTTAAACATTATTTAAAATAAATACTAGAATTATATTCAGAAACAGACTTAAAGTCTTGGAGCCTCAGATGAGCCCAATCATATCGTGTTCGTGGAAGGGTGACCAACTTTAAGTTGTCATATCTTTCCTTTAAATCATTCCACAAAATAAGTGGATCTTTGACTGTGAGATACACAATTTTCAACCCTTCATCAAGGTGATGGCGCAAGAAAATCAAGGCCTTAGCACAGCTTGGGTGGATGCTTTATTTCTCTCTTTAATGGCGTCTCCATGACCCATTGCATCTAAGTGGATTTCAGCATCCAACACCCATGTCATATAGTTCTTGCTCGAAATTTCAAGGGCAACGAACTTTCTTTTCATAATGTCAGTCATAATTAAAAAGAGGAGAAAAATTACCTTAATCTTCTCAAAGAGCTTCTTGAGACGGTAGAGTCTCGTGCTGATAACATGTTATGAAATAATAAAAGAACAAGAGCAATATTGCAGAGAAAGAGAGAGAGGAAATTCTTATTGAATTTTGGAATGATTTACAATGGGGTAAGACCCTCTATTTATAGGAGAAATATGACTTAGTCACAAAGTAAAACTCTCCACAAGATAGACATTCACTCCAAATAGAATTATAGACATTCACTCCAAATAGAATTCTATTCTTAACACATTGGATAATATAAATGGTTATTACCCATAAAAAAAGGCAAATACATTGTCAGTATCTTAATTTTGTCAATATTTTTTCGTTTAAATACCTTAATTAAAGTGTCACGACCCTAGTTCACCAATCGTGAATATGTCGTGATGGCACCCAGTCCCCACGACTAGGTAAGCCTAACACGTTGCGGAATATACCAGTTTATGAACATTTAATAAGAATTAGCGGAAAATAAGATGAAATGAATATAATCCGTGCCGCTTGGCACATACACCAGTCAAATACGCTGTTTAAAACACTACCAAGACCCGGAATCCCACGGGTAACACAGACTAAAAGAGATCATACAATTGTAGCTCTATATAAAAGGAGTATCTAACAACGGAATGAAGGAAAAACATCTACTAGCACTAGAATAGAAGGAAGGCCTCCGGATCCGCGGACGTAGCAGATCATACCTCGAGGTCTCCCAAAATGCTGCTGAATCACCTGGTGTGAGCCTGTCCTGATGTACCTGGATCTGCACAACAAAAGTGTGCAGAAGAGTAGCATGAGTACACCACGGCGGTACTCGGTAAGTGCCAAGCCTAACCTCGATGGAGTAGTGACGAGGAAGGTCAGGGCCCTACTGAGAAATAATAATACAATGATAATAACAACAATAAGCAGTTTAAATGAATAATAAATTTCCGAACTAGCAACAATAAGATGATTACTACAATCGTTTACAATTAAGCTAACAATGAATAGCCAACTCAATAAAACAAGTCCATGACCTGTAGGAATCGAACCCACGGTCCCATTGATAGTACCTCTGGGTCTCCGGGAATCGAACCCGCAGCCCATATCTCAATAAATAATCAATAACTCAGGATAACAACAATAAGCAGTTTAAATGAATAATAAATTTCCGAACTAGCAACAATAAGATGATTACTACAATCATCTACAATTAAGCTAACAACGAATAGCCAACTCAATAAAACAAGTCCAGGACCTGTAGGAATCGAACCCACAGTCCCATTGACAGTACCTCTGGGTCTCCGGGAATCGAACTCGCAGCCCATATCTCAATAAATAATCAATAACTCAGGATCTCCGGGAATCGAACCCGCAGTCCCTACCAATAACTCAGAATCTCGGGAATCGAACCCGTAGTCCCTACCAATAACTCAGGATCTCGGGAATCGAACCCGTAGTCCCTACCAATATCACACCGGGTCTCTGGGAATCGAACCCACAGCCCTGGGTCTCCGGGAATCGAACCCGCAGTCCACAAGCACAGCAAATAAAGGAATTCACAGAGAGATCAATTATGCTTAACTATAACTTCACCGAAAACTAGTGCCAATAATTATCAAGGAGTTCAAATAAGGAAATTAGGAAACTAAACAGTTAAGTACTACCTAATCATGCTTTCCTAACCACTACCGGGTAAAAATATCAAATTGACAGCCAAGGACGGGAATATCGCTCATCGAACATTTTAATTAAAGTGCGTGTTCAACAACCAGCGCATGTATACGCCCGTCACCTCGCATACAAGGCATTTAAACTATCACATAATATCCTAGGGGTGAAAATTCCCCCACACGAGGTTAGACAAGCCACTTACCTCAATTCCGGTACAAAACCGCTAAGAAATAAAAACCGCTAAGAAACGACTCCGTTGCCACGAGTATCCGACTCCGAGTGGCTCAACTCTATCCAAATAAATTGCATATTGTAAATAATAATTCAAGTAATTTATTCTACACATAAATTCTAAGCTAATACGTGAAATTATGTAAAATGACCAAAATGCCCTCGGACCCACGAGCTCGGAATCTGAAATTTTTTTGAAGATAAAGATTACCCATGACCTTAGGAACTCAAATATATAAATTTCTCTTAATTCCATACTCAAAATCGTGGTCAAAATCCAAAAATCTCAATTTCTAGGTTTTTCTATAAAACCCAAATTCTCCTTTTGATTCTCATGAATTTTGATGTTAAATCTAAGGTATAAACACAAAATAAAAGTTGAAAACTAGTTAGAGGAACTTACCCAATGATTTGGTATGAACATCCACTCTCAAAATCGCCCATTCTCGGACCTAGGGCTCAAAATATGGTAAAATGAAGCAAAAACTCGAGGTTCACAGCTAAAATCAAGCTGCGGAAGTCGCATTTGCGATCCGGGGTTCGCAATTGCGAACCCTCGCAAAAACGAAGAAGTTCTTCGCAATTGCGAACAAAGAGAGGCTGGGAAGGGTCGCATTTGCGACAAAAAGTTCGCAATTGCGAACGGGCATCGCAATTGCGATGGAAATGTTCGCAATTGCGAGCATACCAGAAGCAGCAGTTTTTCCCCGACACAAAAATAAGCATAACTTCCTCATACGATGTCCAAATTCGATGATTCTTTTTCCTATGGCTCCGTAATTTCGATACGGATCTAATGGTTCAAACAAAATTGAATTTGGAGATCATTTACCTAATATGGTACCCCTTTATGTTCAAAGAAGCAAAGGTTGAAACATCAAATAAGAGCGTGATCACAACCCGAAACACACCCGAGGCCCCCGGGACCCCAATCAATCATACCAACCAACCCCAAAGCACATTACGGACTTGCTCGAGGCCTCAAACCACATCAAACAACTCTAAAACCATGAATTATACCCCGATTCAAACTTTATGAACTATGAAGTTTCCAACTTCTATTTCCGATGCCGAAACCTATCAAATCGCATCCGATTGACTTCAAATTTTGCACACACGTTCAAAATGATATATCGAAGCTACAGAAACTTTCGGAATTCCATTCCGACCCTCGGATCAAAATCTCACCTATCAACCGAAATTCGCCAAAATACTAACTTTGCCAATTCAAGCTTAATTCTACACCGGTCGTCACAAAAATATTCCGGACACACTCCTAAGTCCCAAATCACCTAACGAAACTATCCGAACCATAAGATTTGCATTTTGAGTCTAATATCAAAATTTCCACTTCCGGTCAAATTTTCTCAAAAACCTTCAATTTTCTATCTTTCGCCAAACGACTCCAAAATGACCCACGGACCTCCGAATTCACTTTCGATCGCGCTCCCAAATCCAGAATAACCATACGGAGCTACTCCCAGTCTCGGAATCCCAAACGGACATTAATAACACTAAAATGCATTTTAAGCCAAATTGATGCAATTTCTTCTAAAATGCTATCTTCCATAATATGCGCCAAAACGCTCCCGGGTTATCCAAAACCCGATCCAGGCATACGCCCGAGTCCGAAATCATCATATGAACCTGTTGGAACCTTCAAATCTCAATTCCGAGGTCGTATACTCAAAATTCCAATCCTAGTTCATTTCTTCAGTTTTAAGCTTTGGAAATAAGAATTTTCATTTAAATTTGACTCCAAACTTCTTGAATTTTAATTATGACCATACACACAAGTCAATATACTTGAGATGAAGTTACTCATGGCCTCAAACTGCTGAATGACGCGCCGTATCTCAAAACGACCGGTTGGGTCGTTACATAAAGTCATGAGCTATTGGGTACTATGGCTGTTTATTTGAATCGGATATCCGAACCGATCTATTCAATTTCGAATTTTGGATTGTGTTTATTAAAATTTCGGATTTCGAATCGGAGTCAGATTATTGGTATATTTTAATCCGATCATATTCGAAATTATTAGGGCATATAAATACTACACTTTAATTTAGGATAGTCAGTAATTCCTTTACATCAACCTCCATGTTATTACCTTTACAATTGCTAGACTTAGCTATATTGACATCATAGTAATCTCATAATTGAATAAACATGAATTTTTCTTACTTCTTTTACCAAGAAAATATACATATTAGCTTAACTTTGAGGAATAATAATACAATCCGAAATCCGATATCCAAACTCTAAAATCTTATCCAATCCGATATAATTCGGATTTTATTCAGATTATATTTTCTAGAATCCGAAATGGGCTAAATCCGATCAGATCTGATCCGTGCACAACCCTATTTTGGGTACTAGAACTTCCTTTGAGATACTCCCTCCGGTCGAAATAAGTGAATTTTTGGCTATTTTCACACCGATTAAGAAATCCACCTTTTAACATTAATTAACAATGACCATATTAACCTTTATTATCTCACATAAACACTCCTAAAACATACTCTAACACTATTTACTCCAAGGGCAATGTAGGAAAAAAAATATTAATTAATTTTTAAAACCTGAAAAAATTACTTATTTTGCACCACAAAAAAGGCCACAAAATTACTTAGGCCATCTCTAACCTTGCCCCCATTTTTGTCCCCAAAATGGGATTTCTCCATTTTAGGGACAACTTACTCCAACCATTCCCCCATTTTTTTTTCCTAAATATTTTTTATATTCTTCCTTCTCTTCTGTATTATATTATTATCTTTCATTTTAATTTTATTTTTTAATTTCCATTAAATAAATTTCATCTTTTATTTTATTAATTTGTAATTTCCATAATTAAAAAAATCCCATAAAAGTTTAAATAATATAATTTGTAAGCAATTATGATAAATTAACTAATAATTCAAATAAAAGTGAAAGCATTATGATACAAGATTAATTAAATATATATTACATAACGATAAAATTCATTCAAAATACTAGATAAATATTCAACTTCAACCTCTAGTATTCTCCCATATAAATGCAACTGAGGCAATAAACAAAACTTCGACTGTTCAAAAGGAAAAAATAAGAGTAAAAGAAATAAAAGAAGAAAATAAAATTTTAATGATGGATGTGTATTCTATTACCGATCCGACTCATCGTGAATTTATGCGACAAGAACAACAACGAATAATATATAAAAGAAGTCAAGAATATTCACAGTCACAACCACAGCAATCCTCAGCCCTATTCAGTCAATACTATAATGATTGGTGTATCTCGAAACGACATAGGTCCCTACTAAGTTATTATGTTGTTTACCTTAGTTTCAGTTTTTATGTATTTTAATTTAATGTATATTCAATCTTCATGTATTTCTAATTTTAATGAATTTTCCTTTAATTTCTTTTCAATCTTCACTTTTCAATTTTAGCAACATCTAATATTTTATATTCGTACCTTTCAATTTTAGCGACATCTAATATTTTATTTTTACACCATTTATTTTTTGAGATAATTATATATTTTTGTACAATTATAACTTATAATTTTACATAAAAATAATAAATACGCGAAAATTAATTTATCAAAATTATACACCAAAGTTAAAATATAATATTAATATTATAAAAATATTACATAAACATATTTAAGTATATATAAAGAGATAAAATAAAAGATTAAATAATAAAATAATAATAAACTAATGGTGAATTATAATGGGGGAGATGAATAGTGTACCCCCATATTTGAGGGAACAATATTCATCCCCCATTTGGGGACAAAAATGGGGGGGAATTGGATGACAATTTCCCCCATAATTGCCCCAATTATGGGGGATGGGGGCAAGGTTGAAGATGCCCTTATTGTGGACCAACTTTTTAATTCACATTCATCATGCTTTAATGAAAGTTGCTATTTTATCTTTCTAAATCTCTTCCCCATTATCTCTTTTAATTCAGTTACCAATCAATAATTACAACAGTCCCCATCCCTCACTCCAAAGTCTAAAGTCTAAACTATAAACAAAACGGCAAAATACATAAGTACCCATCTAACCTAATGGCCCAAATTCCTCTTATACACTTTCTGAGAACATATGTTATATTACATATGTAACCTTTTAAAATTGTACCTAATACACACAACTCTTTTCTCGATCGGCTTTTTCAGAATATATGTGGAGTCACGTCGCCAATAAGGTCATGACACGTGTCCTAACTCAAGAAAAAATACTAAATTTATACAAATTGATAATATTTAAAAGAAAAAAAAGAAACAAAGCCCTCCCCCGTGTTTCTAATCTTCTTTTGACACCCTCCACACCATACCTATGACCTCCTCATCTAAACTTGTGATGACCCGGCCCGTCATCATGTGAGTTATCACCCTGTTTTCCCCGTTATATGCTTGTTCATGTTTCAACATGTGTGTATGGTAAGTTTGAGTCAATTCGGATCGAGTTTGGTCGGAAATGAGACAAATAATCTCTTAGAAGAAGGAATAGTTGGGAAAAGTCAATCGGATATTGACTTGTGAGTTAGAGAGCTCGGAATTGAATTCTGATGATTTGATCAGCTCCGGGAGGTCATTTGTGGCTTAGGAGAGCGATCAGAATTGAATTTGGAGATCCGGTGTAGTTTTAAGCTTGAATTGGCTAAGGTTGAATTTTGGCAAAATCCGAACGGTAGGTGAGATTTTGATCCGCGAGTCGGAATGGAGTTTCGATAGTTGCAGTAGCTCCGTTAGGTGATTTTGGATATGCCTGCAAATATTTAGGTCATTCGGACATCGTTTGGTCGGGTTTTTGATTGGATGTTGGTTTCGAAAGTTTTAGATGAAACTTAGGCTTGAATTCGCTTTGATTTGATGATTTCCGTGTTTAAGGGTGTGTTTTTAGGATTGGAACAAGTTCGTATTGTGTTTTGGAATAGGGTGGTGGTTTTCGTTGGGGTCCCGGGGGCCTCGGGATGAATCTGGGGGTCCAAACAGACGATTTTTGGCAAAAGGAATGATCAGGTCTGCTGTCATAGGTGCAACAGACGTTTGTTCTTCGCGATCGCGAAGATGGCCACACAATTGCAAAGATGGCCACGCGATCGCATAGTGTATCAGAGAGCTGAGGGACTATTGCTCTTCGCGATCGCGAGGTGCTGGATGCGATCGCGTAAGGTGAAGACTGGGTGCATCGCAATCGCGGAGTCTGGATAGCGATCGCAGAGTACAAAGGTAGCTGGTCATCGCGATCGCGGCTGAGTCCACGCGATCGCGTAGAAGAAAAATGGTGACCTGAGATTTTGTGATACGCGATCGCGTGATGGAAGTCGCGATCGGTGAGACCTGTAAGTTGTGCATCGCGATCGCATGCTAAAGGTCGCGATCGCGTAAGGTAAATTAAGTTGTCGGACATAATCAGATATAATCCATATCAGTCGCGAGGGTTTCATTATTTCCTCCGTTTTTGCACTACATTGAGAGCAAATTGATAGAATTCGAAGGGGATTTCATCCGAAAAACATTGGAGGTAAGTTTTATGCTCTAAATACACAATATTATCTTAGAATCTTCATTTATTTCACTGTAAATGGAAGGATTAATGGGGGATTTTTGCCCTAAGCTTGGGCTATGGTAAATTATCGATTTGAATAGACAAACGGAGTCCGATTTTGATAAACTTTATATGTATGGACTCATGTTGAGATAATGATTCCGAAAATGTAACTTTTGTAATTTTTTGAGAAGCGTACCGAAAGTTGGATTTTGACAACTTTGTGGGTTTCGGTGTAAATTGAGTTATGTCGATTGGGTTATGTCTATTTAGCCTATTTTGATGTATTCTTATTGATTTTGATCAGATTTGGCATCCGAGGAGATTGATTTGCGAGGCAAGCACAAGGCGAGCTAGGACTTCTGCCGATTCGAGGTGAGTGGTGGTATTAAATGATGTACTGAGGGTTTGAAACCCCGTACTTATACTATACAATGCTATGCTGAGATGAAACACGCGTCGTGTGATGGCGTGGTGGTATTGTGACTGGGGATTTGGACTTGGTCCTTCCCAATTGATAGTTTATTGCGTATCATGACTGAAATTGAGCTTATAACTGTGTAATTGGGCTAGTAGCCATGTTTGGGGCCTTGTGCTAATATATAGGGTATTAGGGAAGCATGTAGAGCTAAGTGACTCTTGTATCATGCTGGACACATACACTCAGCCGTAATCATAGCTGTATAGCATATCATGAGCCAGTATTAGATGTGTACTTTGAGAGAGACTACCGAGGGTGGGATTTCCTGTTCTAGCTGAGTGGGCCAGAGAGGCCAAGTCTATATTGACTGAGATGGGGTCGAGGACCCACCCGCCGTGAGGTATTGATATACATACCGGATCGGGCTGCACGCCGCATCATTATATATATATATATATATATATATATATATATATATATATATATATATATATATATATATATATATATATATATATATATATATATATATATATATATATATATATATATATATATATATATATATATATATATATATATATATATATATATATATATATATATATATATGTGGATCGGACTGCACGCCGCAGTTTTATTGCGCTTGGGCTGTAGGAGCCCCTCCGGAGTCTGCACACACCCCCAGTGAGCGCACTATATATATTGGACCGGACTGCACGTCGCAGGGCTATATATATATATATATATATATATATTGGATCGATGTATTGGATCGGACTGCATGCCGCAGTGATATATATATGGATTGGTCTACACACCGCAATATTATAGCGCTTGGGCTGAAGGAGCCCCTCCGGAGTGTGCACACACCCCGGTGAGCGCAGTTACTATTATATTGGATCGGGCTGTACGTCGCTTCATTATATCTATATATATTGGATCGGACTGCACGCCGCAGTAATATATATGTGGATCGGACTGCACGCCGCAGTATTATAGCGCTAAGCATCTTCGGACACATTGGTTTGTTTGCTTCCCCAACAAGTATATACGAACCCCTTCAAGTGCTTGTAGGCATTTTGATTGGAGGTTCCCGTAAAATACCCTCTGTCACACCTCTTTTTTACGTTGACCCGCGTGGGCGCAAGATATAAAAGAGAGTTTTTCCAATTAAAGGACAACCAAAACGGGGTTCATTTATTGAGAGATTCGGAGTCGCCACTTGGGAGATTTATGGTGTCCCAAGTCACCGGTTTGAAACCCGAATTGAGGAAAGGTTTGACTCTATTTAATGGTCCGCGAACCAGAAATCCGGATAAGGAATTTTGTTAACCCGGGAGAAGGTGTTAGGCATTCCCGAATTCCGTGGTTCTAGCACGGTCGCTCGACTGTCATATTCGGCTTATCTATCTGATTTTTTACAGTTATATACTTAATGCGAATTAATATCCCATTACCGCTTTTATTATTATTATGATTTACAAAAAAAAAAGAATGTTGCCTAAAAATATGTTTCGAATCACGTCACATGAAATGCACCCGGATTCTCGACACATTCTTATTCAACATTTTGGGATTTGGATTTGGGTCGCATGAAATGCACACCCGTATTTAAAAAGGTAAAATTGTTAAAATACGCGCCTAGAGCGATTAATTATTTACACTTTTGAGAAGGCCATGATATTTGCTAAGGAACGGCACATCTCGAAATCTAAGTACTTTATATATACACTTATGAGGGTCCTGCGATTTGTATAACTTGTTAGGCGAGGCACACCTCTAATTCAAATTTAAAACGAACTACATCCCGCTATATTTATTTAGGAGTTGATTCCAAATTATTTAAAAACATGTTACGAGCCACACTACATGAAATGCGCCTGTGGTTCCTGACACGCTTTATTTAACCTTGTTCGAAATTGGAGTAGGGTCACATGAAATGCACACCCGTTTTAAGAAAGTAAAAAAAAGATTAAACCCACCCTTAAAGTGACTAGCATATTACTATTTTTGCGAAGGGCCATGAAATCAGTCACCCGGCTCATTCCAAAATTCTAATCATTTGAATATATATACCTTTACGAGGGCATCATGATTCATACTTTATTTAGCGGGGCTCGCCTTATTTATTTAAGGTCAATCCTAACACGACTTATGGTTTTCTATTTAATTGGTCTCCAATAATAAACAAAGGTCTTTTAGAAACATATCATTCCAATTTACCATGAAATAAACCACAAAGTCATGCAGGACACTATGATGGAGAGTGAGGAGATAGTAACAGATGCATTGGCTATTGACTGTGCATTTCCACATGATAAAATTGGTCACTGCTGCCTTATTCTCTCCTATTTAAAGTCAACCAAGTGGTATCCAAGATCTAACAGTTGTAACCTAGTTTAACAATCCAGACCTCATCACAGTTCGAACTAAATATGCGTTTCATCTGATGAATATACAGCTTCATCATTATTATGTACAAAAGGAAGTAAGAAAACTGAAACAGAAAAAAAATTCAACAGCATGGCTTTGAGCAGCTTTCAACTCATTTCCATAAGCTTTAAAGTTCACAAAAATGTGTACCTGGATGATACAATAGAAGAGAGAATGAGCAGTGACAACAGTATGGCAATCAGCAGTACAGCAGCAATCACAGCAACCCAAATAATCCCAGCAAACAGACTCCAAGAAAAGAAATCAATGACAGAAGGCTCGAATACTTCAAAGAAAAACCACACCAAAGGATTCCCAATCAAACAAACCCCTATTAACTTCCGAAATGCCCTAGGAAACTTGTGCACCCAACTGACTGAACCCCAATTAACTTCAAACAACAATCCAAATACCCAAAGTTCTGCCTATTACTTAAATCCGAGTATGTAACAGAAAAAAAACAGAGAATGCCAACTATCTTTCAGTTTTAGAATTAACTGAAACTCAACTCAAGCTAGAGACCCTCCTGTATGTCCTAACTCTACCCTCTGTATTTCAGAATGCTCCCCCCTTTTAAAATTCCCTCTCTAATGTATGCTGTTTTTCGAAAGAAAAGAAGGTCCTCTCTATTCTCTTCAACCTTATACTTATACTTGAAAAACCAATGATAACCTAAGGTGCAATAATCAGAAGACCCACCCTGCCCATACTCTTCTCTGCCAGCCCATTATATTCTCTGTGTTAGCCACTAAGTCTTGTTTAAGTGTGGGCTTAAATTAACTTAAATGCTAAGTGTAAACCTAGTGGAGTGCCCTGCTGTAACAGCAGGCTCCACTAGGCTGTGCAGGACATTTAATCCTAAAATATGCCACATCTGATTAGTCATCTTACAGCTATATCCAAACAATCCCTAATCACAAATAAACACAATCCAATAGTGGTTCCATATGCAATCAATTTCTGCCATAAAAGCTAATAAACAGACTTACGAAGCTAATCGACAATGTTCGTATGACTCATATAAACAACAACAATAATTCCTTGACTCAGTGATTCGAAATGCCCAGGCAAACAAAACATAAAATGCAGAATTTAGCTACTTGAGTATCGATTACAACCAATTCGCATTTCTATATCTTAATACACTCTGTCATACAACAAAAATAAGAATGACCAAATAAAGGCCTTTCGAGGTAGAAGCAGAGAAGCTTAAAATCAATCACAAACGAACAACTAAATCAATACGACGAACACAACAATAAAACTGAAGAAAAAAGATGAAATGAGATACCTCAAGAAGAGGGATCAAAATTGGACGGACTCGGCTCCAAAGGCTTCGAGTTTGCACTCCTTTGAAGTAAACGGACTTTAATTGAAGTGTTTTTCAAACGAAAAACACTCCAATTAAGGTCTATTGCCTTCAAATACCGTTGACTCGGCGAAATCCCTAATTTTGGGTTCTAGGGTTCTTGAGGCTCGACTTTAGGGCTTCGACATTTCTGGTGAGATTCGAGCTAAGCCAGGGTTAGTAGGGGTGTGAGGGAGGTGTGAGGAGTGATTGGCGTGAGTTTGAAGTGGTTTGGGATGAATGTTCAAGTTCCGACGAACTTTGAATTGATATTCGAAGTGTTCGAGCAACATTCGAAACTAACCACTGTCGGATCCATGTAGAGGGGCTTTGGGAGAATCCATGGTGTTAATTTGGGGAGGTTTGGCCTACCGGAACCACCGTGAGGCGATTTCCGGTAGGCGGAGGGCGGCGGAGTATGGTGGCGTTACAGGGGTCTCTAGGTTAGAGAGAGATCGGTGAGGGTTTGGCTTAGGGGGGCTGGGTAGGATATTAGGCTTATATATGAAAGGGGTGATTTAATCTCGACCGTCCGATCAAGCAGAATCGATGGCCTGGATCTCTCACTTAAGAGAGACGGCACCGTTTGGACGACGGATCGCCCCAGATCGAAACGGACCGGGTTAATGAGGGTAGCCTAGGATCGTCCGATCAAAGGAAAGTGGACGGCTCAGATTAAACACCTGAGACAGTGTCGTGTCCACGATGCTAGAGATGAACTTGACCGTTAGATCTGTTTGATCAACGGTCCCGATGGAAAGCCTGGGACGACATCGTTCGGACGCTTCCGAGGCCTGGTCTCTAGACTGGGTCAATGGTCGATTTGGGCCTGATTTCCTTTGCATTTTCAGCCACTTCTCAACTTTATTAAATAACCCCCAATTAACTACAAAGCCAACTCAAACAAATCAAATTAAAGGAAATGGGATTACACCTTATTAGTTAACACTTAACAACTAACACAACTTACACATTCAAACGAAATCACATGATGACCAAGAAACAAAAATGCACATCTTCCGTGATTTTCTTACGATTAATTCATATGACCACTTTATTCTTATGAACGCTCAATTAATCCCCGAATATGCAATGCGTATTTATATATACCTATATGTTTTGTATTTTCTAGTTAAACAAACACACCCATACCAATGCTAATGCTCGAAGTCGACAAAAAATCAGATGTAACACAAAACTATTTTATTTTGAGTCTTTTGGGAGTAATTCTCATGTAGGGCAAAAATCACGTGCTCACAGCTGCCCCTCTTTGCGCGTAAACACGAAGAGTTTTTGTGCAAAGATATTGAGCAAACACGAGCGATTTTTGCCCGTTTGAGCACTCCGTATGAGCATTTTTGGAAAAGTTTGACCGAACCTTTGCTTCAGAAGGTCTCCTACATATCCCTGGCTAAAAGGGAATCAGGTCAATGTAGTTCGGGAAGTTTTGGTAGCTGGGACTACCATGACTGCTGTGATCTTGCTGTTACTGTTGTTGCTGCTGTTGCCACTGCTTAACTGATCTCCTTATTACACCGCGCTAAACAAAAATAAGAAGCTATACTAAGTTACAGTATTGCCAATTCTTATCTATCTTTCGACTTGATCTTGTCATGTTCCTTGCCATCCTGCCGGCTCTGATATTCCTTCACGTGCTTCTTCTCTTCTGACAATCGTTATTTCGGCTTATCTTGATTGCCGAACTCCGACCATTGGTCCCTTCTTTGTGATCTCTGAACTATTCTCCTTCGAAGTCTGAACCTATCTTTCGGATCCTTATTGCCTTCCTTTTGATTATGAATTTGGATTCATGCTCGGGATTTCCGTTATACTCTACCGCTTTCCTCAACCAACTTCAAAAATAAATTGCCAATCCATTCTTCAGGCGGGCTCCATGACTTCAACTTTAAAACTAAATCGCCACTCCATTCTTCAGGCGGGCTCCCTGACTTCAACGACAACTTTAAAATAAATCGCCACTCCATTCTTCAGGCGGGCTCCCGACTTCAACTACAGCTTTAAAATAAATCGCCACTCCATTCTTCAGGCGGGGTTCCTGACTTCAACAACAACTTTAAAATAAATCGCCACTCCATTCTTCAGGCGGGCTCCCTGACTTCAACAACAACTTGTCATGTTCCTTGCCGTCCTGCTGTTTCTTCGCATGCTTCTTCTCTACTGACAATTGTTATTTCGGCCTGTCTTGATTGCCAAACTCCGACTATTGGTCCCTTCTTTGTAATCTTCGAACTATTCTCCTTCGAAGTTTGAACCTATCTTTCTGATCCTTGTTGCCTTCCTTTTGATTATGAACTTGGATTCATGCTGGGGATTTCCGTTATACTCAACCGCTTTCCTCAACCAAATTCAAAATAAATCGCCACTCCATTTTTCAGGCGGGCTCCCTGACTTCAACTACAACTTCAAAATAAATCGTCACTCCATTCTTCGGGCGGGCTCCCTGACTTCAACTAAAACTTTAAAATAAATCGCCACTCCATTCTTCAGGTGGGCTCCCTGACTTCAACTACAGCTCACTAATTTCATCCTATCCTCATCGCCTTCCTTTGCTTTTTGTACCATTTTTCTTCTTCATGCATCGCCCCTCGGGCCACTTTTTCTTCTGAATTACCTTGTTCTTGGAATTGCTTTCCCCCTGGGTCGTGTTACTTTTCCTTTGGCTACCAGAGATATCTTCGAAACTGTTTACTCACCTACAGGAGATGATGCTGCTGGGGAAATCTCGAAGTTAGAGTTTCATTTTCCCAACAACTGCCGGGGATGATACCATGCTCAAAGATCGCCCCCTCGTGTTGTCTGGCCTTTCTCAAAACTATTCTGCTCGGAAACTGGTATTTCCCGAAATCTCGTTATCCTTACCCCTGGGTATTTGCTTTCAAGAAAATTTTCGCAATGGGAGAAAATTTTCTTCCCCAGTTTGATGACCTTCTACGTGGCATGCTTTTCCGCCGACGAACCCTCCTTTCCTGCTTTAAATCAAAGAAAAATTATTAGTTTCAAAACGCAGTGAGTGGTCGTGCCACTCTTGTTGGGGTAATTTTCCTTTTCTCTTTCAGCTGCTTGGCCTCCCTCGAACTTTTGAGGACGACGTTGACACTTGCTGGGGATGGTACTCTTTCCACAGATAGTCTCTCATCTCTCCCCTTTATTCCAACCTTCAGTTTGATCCGACCCTTTTAGTCGATGATCTGTTGTGAGAAATCATCTTTCGGATGTGTAATATGTGTCCATCGTACTCCATAATTCCTGTGAACCTTTCAATCAACCTGTCGTTCCAATCTTAATATCGGAACGAATTTTGCCTTATTGCCTCGTTCCACGCCTATTCATCTTCATTGTACCACTTTGGGAGACTTGGTAGTAAGCTTTGAAAAGTCAACTTTCGAAAACAAAAGAAGAGAAAAATGATGGATAAAGAATGCTGACCGCGAAATGACAAAAGAAAGGGAAAACTTTTCTGAACTCAAAACTGGGAAAAACTTATCTGAATGTGCAACTGATCCAATGGTTATGCCGCACCTTTGAGATTAATCTATCCAGTCTATTTGTGTCAATCACATTCTGGTGGCTGCGTTTTGCTAGGAGCAAACGAATGTCCCGACCTTGTCTCATGCAGATACCTTATAACCATCTTGCCTTGTCACCTCATAGTGCCCTTCAAAGGGTTTTCACTAATGAGATTCTCTCATTTCCCTCGACCTCCCGTCGCCTTAGGGTGCCTATAAAGGTTTTCACCGTAAGACTCTCTCATTTTATTTCTCTCAACTTTCTTCGCCTCAAGGTGCCTGCGAGGGTTTTCACCGTTAAGGCTCTCTTATTTTGCTTTCTTTCCAGGCTGGGGTATTGCCCGCGAGATTCCCTCTAAAGAATTATCCCTTTTCGGCTTGTGCATCCTGGATTTAATCGAGGATCGGAGTGTCGCTCTTGGCTTTCATTCGCATGACTTGGCATTTCTCAAATACTGATCGAGAGGTCTTTTTCGGTCATTAATATGGTTTTTTGCGTGAGGCTAAAGAAAAGAGGCTTCACCTCAACGGTTAGCTCATTACAACTTTCGGAATCCATATCATCTTTTCAAACGAAACAATGACTTCTGCCCCAGTTTTGTTGCTTGGGGAATCTTTGATTTTTATTTTATTATGACCGAGCCGTGTGGCGCCTACGTATCCTTCTTGAGGAATCAGGTCGAACGTAGTTCACTTTTTCTTGTGCTTTTCTTTGTTTCTTTTTTCTATTTTGTTATATATCTTCCTTGAGGATTCCAAAAGAGGGTATATGAAAGAATAATTAAGGCTCGAAGGGGAAGACAAGGGTTAAAGTGTTTGGGTAGTAGAAAAATTGCGTCTGTCATTTCATTCTCCGAAAAATGCCAAATACAAACGAACGAAGCCAAGCGTTGACAAATGCATTAAAGAATTACACATAATATCTCTTGACTGCATCAGAATTGATAGCCATATCAGTGCATCTTCCCTCAACATCAGTTAGACATAGCGCGCCGTTGGATAACACTCTAGTCACAACAAATGGTCCCTGCCAATTGGGAGCGAACTTGCCTTTCGCTTCGGCCTGATGTGGTAGAACTCTCTTCAGCACATGTTGTCCCACTTCAAATTTTCTGGGACGTACCTTCTTGTTATATGCTCTTGCCATTCTCTTTTGATACAATTGGCCATGACATACTGTTGTCAATCTCTTTTCATCGATCAAGCTCAATTGCTCCAATCGGGTTTTGACCCACTCATCATCGTCAATCTCAGCTTCAGCGACAATTCGGAGGGATGGGATTTCAACTTCTGCTGGTATTACTGCTTCAGTTCCGTACACCAACAAGTAAGGAGTTGCACCTACCGAAGTTCGGACGGTAGTGCGATAACCCAACAGTGCGAATGGTAACTTTTCATGCCATTGCCTAGACCCTTCTACCATCTTCCTCAATATCTTCTTTATATTCTTGTTTGCCGCCTCAACCGCACCATTTGCTTTGGGACGATATGGTGTGGAATTTCGGTGTGTAATCTTGAGCTGTTGACATACCTCTTTCATCAATCCGCTGTTAAGATTGGCACTGTTATCTGTGATGATTATCTTTGGAATTCCAAACCTGCAGATGATGTGGGAATGTACGAAGTCCACCACCGCCTTCTTGGTCACTGATTTGAAGCTTTTGGCCTCCACCCACTTGGTAAAATAGTCGATCGTTACCAGAATGAACCTATGACCATTGGAAGCTGCAGGTTCTATAGGTCCAATAACATCCATACCCCACGCAACAAATGGCCATGGCGCTGACATTGTATGCAATTCGGTCGGTGGAGAATGGATCAAATCTCCGTGTATCTGACACTGATGGCATCTTCGCACGAAACTTATACAATCACGCTCCATAGTGAGCCAGTAATATCCTGCTCGAAGAATCTTCTTTGCCAATACATACCCGTTCATGTGTGGTCCACAAACTCCGGAGTGTATATCTGTCATCACTGTTGTGGCTTGACTCGCATCTATACATCTTAACAATCCCAAATCTGGGGTTCTTTTGTACAACACCCCTCCACTAAGGAAAAATCCATTCGCCAATCGCCGAATAGCTCTCTTTTGATCTCCGGTTGCCTGTTCTGGGTATATTCCTAACCTGAGGTACTCTTTGACATCATGAAACCATGTCTCACCATCCATCTCTTCTTCTAGCACATTACAATAAGCATGTTGATTCTGAACCTGAATATGTAACGGATCGACACGAACCTTGTCCGGGTGATGTAGCATTGATGCCAAAGTAGCCAAAGCATCAGCAACCTCGTTATGCATCCTTGGGATGTGCCTGAATTCTACTGATCGAAAACGTTTGGTTAGATCATGCAAACACTGACGATATGGGATAAGCTTTAAATCCCTGGTTTCCCATTCTCCCTGAATCTGATGTACCAGAAGGTCCGAGTCCCCCAAGACCAAGACGTCCTGTACATCCATGTCCACCGCTAATCGCAACCCCAAGATGCATGCCTCGTACTCGGCCATATAGTTGGTACAATGAAAACGCAGTTGAGCAGTGACAAGGTAGTGATGTCCTATTTCGGAGATGAGCACTGCCCCTACTCCGACTCCTTTTGCGTTCGCCGCTCCGTCGAAGAAAAGATTCCACCCGGGATCCTCGGTTAATTCCAACCCATCAATTTGCAGTACTTCTTCGTCTGGAAAATACGTCCTCAGAGGTTCGTATCCGTCATCAACAGGGTTCTCAACCAAGTGATCGGCTAGGGCTTGAGCTTTCATAGCCGTCCTTGTCACGTATATGATGTTGAACTCTGTAAGTAATATTTGCCATTTTTCTAACCTCCCTGTAGGCATAGGTTTCTGGAAAATATACTTCAACGGATCCGAACGCGAAATGAGGTAAGTGGTGTAAGAAGACAAATAATGTTTCAGCTTTTGGGCTACCCATGTCAAAGCACAACAGGTCTTTTCCAAATAAGTGTATTTGACCTCGTGGACTGTGAATTTCTTACTGAGATAGTAAATGACCCGTTCCTTCCTGCCAGTAAGATCATGCTGCCCCAGTACGCAGCCAAACGAATTCTCCAAGACCGTTAGATAAAGAATCAGGGGTCTACCCGGTTCAGGCGGAACCAGTACGGGTGGGTTTGACAGATACCCTTTGATTTGGTCAAACGCTTCCTGACATTCCGTCGTCCATTCTATCGCAGCGTCTTTCTTCAACAGACGGAATATAGGTTCACAGGTTGCTGTAAGCTGAGCAATAAACCTACTGATGTAATTTAACCTTCCTAACAGACTCATTACCTCTGTTTTATTCTTTGGCGGGGCTAGCTCTTGAATGGACTTGATTTTGGATGGGTCCAACTCAATGCCCCGTCGGCTGACGATGAATCCTAGCAACTTTCCTGATGGAACTCCGAATGCGCATTTGGCCGGATTGAGCTTGATATCATATCTTCGAAGCCTTTGAAAGAACTTCCTGAGGTCGGCAACGTGGTCTTCTTGACGTCTAGATTTTACGATCACATCATCCATGTACACTTCAATTTCCTTATGTATCATGTCATGGAATACCGTAGTCATCGCTCTCATGTATGTTGCCCCTGCGTTCTTCAAACCGAACGGCATCACCCGGTAGCAATAAGTCCCCCACGGTGTGATAAAAGCCGTCTTTTCTGCGTCCTCTTCATCCATCAAGATCTGATGATATCCCGCGTAGCAATCCACAAAGGATCCGATTTCACGTCCGTCGTAGTTATCAATCAGGATATGGATATTGGGAAGCAGGAAATTATCTTTAGGACTCGCCTTGTTGAGATTGCGGTAGTCCACGCATACTCTGATCTTTCCGTCTTTCTTTGGCACCGGTACTACGTTAGCCAACCATTCAGGGTATCGAGTGACACGAATGACTTTCGCCTGCAACTGCTTGGTTACTTCCTCCTTAATCTTCACACTCATCTCCGTCTTGAATTTCCGCAGTTTTTGCTTGACGGGAGGATATGCCGGATCGGTGGGTAATTTATGAACCACTAGATCAGTGCTGAGTCCTGGCATGTCGTCGTACGACCATGCGAAAATGTCTTTAAACTCCATGAGTGTTTTGATCAACTCTTCTCTCAGGTTTGGCTCAATATGGACACTTATCCTGGTTTCTTTGACGTCATCTGTGCTCCCCAGATTAACGGCCTCGGTATCATTTAGATTTGGTTTGGGTTTTTCCTCGAAGTGACTCAATTCTTCACCGATTTCTTCTACGGCTTCATCATCGTCGTATTCCGATTCACTCTCGTCACTTCTCATTTCATGTGTGATTATTTCCAAACCCGATTGACTTTCTAGACTGGGTTGATTAATCTTTAAGCACGCCATATCATTAAGATCAGTTGAAAGAAAGCTGCTCAGAAAAGTAAAAAGAAGGAAAATAAACAAAATTAGACACGAGGGGAACAAAAATTTCATTAATGGGAATAGTACAAGGGAAAACAAACTTGCGAACTCAAATCAAAATGAACTAAAACAAACGGATTTTACTCCGGGTACAATCCCAACACAAAATTTCGAAAGGAAACAATCCAAAACAAACTACCAAGACTCCTTCCGGATAGGGAGAGGAGTAGCCTTCCAATTATTCAACTTTGCTTTTGATCCCACAAATTGTATCTTGGCATGGCTGGATCCTTCGCCACCCTCTAGCATGCATACATCTGTGAATAGGTCCTTGAACTTTCTCAAGAACTCTTCGTCTGGCCTAACCATAGGACTGGGGACCTTTGTCGTCGGATGTCCTCTTACTCCGGTCCTGACAAAAGATTGGGAAAGGTGTGGAACAGGCTTTGGGAGCACCCATGTCTTCTGCTTATTCCTCTTGGCTCGCTGGATGTCCTCTGATGTTGGCTTGAATCCCAAGCCGAAGGTTCCCACATTTTCGACCACGGATACCGGTTGTATGATTCCTTGCAGAGATGCACCTAGACCTTTGCCGGGTATGAAACCATATCTCAACATTTCATGAGCCACCATGACGTATGCAGTAATTATTCTGTCATTGGGAATGCATTCCCCTTCTGGAACTCGGTTGGCGGATACCACATCGCAGATCTGGTATACCCATGGCCCAACATCTTCTTCTGTCTCAACAAAGGGGACGATGGTGCCTGGTTGTAGATCATTCTCTCCATGGACGACGATTTCCTGTTGGTCCCACTCAAACTTGACGAGTTGGTGTAGGCTGGATGGAACTGCTCTTGCGGCATGGATCCACGGTCGCCCTATCAGAAGGTTATATGATACTACCATGTCCAGCACCTGGAATTCCATGGTGAACTCCACTGGCCCAATTGTCAAGATTAATACTATGTCCCCGACCGACGCCTTGCCTCCTCCATCAAACCCTCGAACACATATGCTGTTCTTGCGTATCCTGCCGATGTCCACTTTCAACTTGTTTAGTGTAGAGAGAGGACAAATGTTAGCACTGGATCCATTATCGACTAGGACTTTGGTAACCACCGACTCCTCACACTTTACCGTAAGATATAAAGCCTTATTGTGCTCGGTGCCTTCCTCAGGCAATTCATCATCGGTGAAAGTGATCCGATTCGCTTCGAAGATCCTGTTGGTGATCTTCTCCAAATGACTCACCGAGATCTTATCAGGTACGTGGGCCTCATTCAGAACTTTCATCAAAGTTTGCCGATGTTCTTCAGAATGTATCAGCAGGGACATCAATGAGATTTGCGCAGGAGTCTTCTTCAGCTGTTCTAGGACGGAATAATCATGCATCTTCATCTTTTTCAGGAATTCTTCTGCCTCTTCGTCAGTTACCGGCTTTTTCAGTGTTGCCGGAGTGATCTTCCTCAATTCCGCAGGGGCAAAACATCTCCCCGAGCGGGTCAAACCTTGCGTTTCGCAAACTTCCTCTTTCACTTCCTTTCCTTTGTAGGTTGTCGTGGTCCGATCATAATTCCATGGAATAGCTCTGCTATCAGTTATTGGCAACTGTATTGCTGGCTTGATGATGAAAGGATCCATTCGAGCACCTGCCACTGTCAAGACGGGTTTGGTTGCTACCCCTGGTACAACTATTTTTGCTTCCCCCGGCCTCACCGGTACTCTGTTCACACTTCCCTTTTCTGCTTCCGACCCCCCTTTGTACGTCCTTCTTGCAAATGGGTGACTCATCAAGGCTCGGCCCTTTTCTCATTCCTACCCCGCTAGACTTGATCGTCATTACAGTCTGAGAGGTTTTCTCCTTTCCTTCTTCTACCCGTACCAACTCGATCATGTTGGTCTCACGATGAGTTGGAAGTGGATTTTGGTTGATGTTGGGCTCTGTTGGAGTCTGGACCTCAATCCTGCGAGTGTCGATGAGCTCCTGGATGGCTGTCTTCAACCTCCAACACTTTTCCGTGTCGTGTCCCGGACATCCTGAGCAGTATGCACAATTTACTGAATGGTCCAGATTCTTTGGAAGAGGGTTTGGTAGCTTAGCTTCAACCGGATTCAGCAACCCTACTTGCTTCAAACGGTGGAACAGACTGGTGTAGGACTCCCCCAAGGGAGTGAAAGTCTTTGGCCTTGGCGCCCTGTCGCCCTTGAATGCTTGGTTCGGGCGAAAGCCCGCACCCGTGGGATTTCTATAGGCTCTTGGGGGTTGGTAATTGTTCTGTGGATTTGGTGCACGCCATGGTGCCTGGACGGGAGGTGTGGAATATGACTGAGCGTGATGGACAGTAAAATGGGGATCAGGTGCTGGATAGTAATGTTACGGGTGGTTATATGGATTGTGGAAGTAATTTTGGTGGTGAGGCTGTGGCGGGTTATACTGGGGTGCGGGGCCTCTGTTTCTGAACCATGTTCCGGATTCGACTGCCGTGACTTCTTCTTTCCTCTTTTTCCCAAGCACTCCTCCGGTACCACTTTGAATAGCTTGGGTGGTGGCTTTCAATGTTGAGTAGCTCATGATCTTGTTGGCTTTCAAGCCTTCCTCGATCATAGCCCCCATCTTTATCACCTCAGTGAATGACTTGCCCACGGACGTCACCAGATGTCCGAAATAGGTTGGCTCTAGTGTCTGCAAGAAGTAATCCACCATCTCGTTCTCTCTCATAGGCGGATCTACCCTTGCTGCATGTTCCCTCCAGCGGAAACCAAATTCCCTGAAACTTTTGGCGGGTTTCTTTTCTATCTTTAGCAATGATAAGTGTGAGCACGAGATTTTTGCCTAACATGAATTACTCCCACAAAATCAAAACAAAAATTGCCTATTTTTACGTTGTGTATTTTTGTGAATTTTCGTGTTATTTTTGGTAATTGTTTGCATTTTTGTATATGCATGATTATATGTGTTTAAATTAATAAAAATAAAAAAAATAGGTCGTATTTACATTTTGATCTAACTTTGCAATTAGGAGTAGTTTAAGTTTATTTTACAAAATAAAAAAAATCAATCACAAAAATATGTATTTTTGCGTTTTTAGAATTTAATGTCCCAATTATATTTTAATGTTTATCTAATTATATGTGATAATTACTATTAGAAGTTAATTAGTACTTTGACAAGTTAATTTGGTTTTATAAGTTAATTTAGGATTTTTAGAATTTTAGTTTTATTTTAAACAAAAGAAAAGAAGCAAAATAGATTTAAATGAGTTCAAAATCGGATTGGGCTAATTCAAAATGCCAAATTAGGAGCCCAATAACACCCAAACTCCCCAGCCCATCCGGTTAGCCCATTTTCAAAGCCCCCTTTTAATCTTAGCCGTTGATCATTGTGATCTAACGGCTGAGATTAAAGGGTTAATTTTAAACCCCAAGACCCTTAAACCTTCAACCAAACAGCCCCTTTTCTTCAACTCCTCTTCACCCTGCGATTTCCGGCCACCGTCCCCGCCGTACGCCGCCGGCCGGAAATCGCCTCCGCCGGCGGCCGTAGTCCAATCGCCCCCATTTTTACACCATAGCATCCCCTTCTCCCCCTCAACACGAATCCGGCAACCATTAGTCTCGAATCGTTCCCAAACATTTCGAATATTAGATCGAAAATTGCCGGAAAATCGATTTGCTCCCCGAATCACTCCAACTTCACCCCATGTCATCCCTTGACCTCCCTCATAGCCAAACGAACATTGACTCCCTTCGAATCAAGGCCGAACCATGCAAACCCCAAAAACCGAGCCCCAAGAACCCTAGCTTTGAGAATTAGGGATTTTTGTCCAAATTAAAAGGAATTGAAGTCAATAGATTTTAATTGATATGTTTTCGTTTGAAAACATTTCAATTAAAGTCCATTCGACTTCAAAAAATCCGAGTCCAAGTCCGAACGACCCAAAGAGTGTTTTGATTCTCGTCTCTACTGTTCGAGGTAATTTTCTTCTGTCTTTCTTCTTTGTTTTATTTGTATTTGTTTTATTTATGTTAATTTTTGTTTATTCTATCCGTCATTGCGATTTTCTGTTTTCATTTCTTCATCTCTTGGGACCGTTTTATTTGGTCGATTTGTTGTTTCTGATTGATTGCTATGAATGATGTTGCTATAAAATAAGAACTCGATTCGATATTTCGTCGAATAGACAATTCTTCATTTTGAACTGTTCTAGCCGAAAATTTGCTTGATTCATTGTTTGTTTTTGAGATTGATTATCGTGATTGATTGAGTGTTGTTTGTTGATAAGTGTGCGTATTCGATTCGATTGTTGGAGTCGAACAAGTTTCTACACTGTCTTGTTTCTGCCGAAATGCTGTAAATCGAGAGTTTATTCGTCGATTGTGTATTATCGATTATAGATGTTGTAATCGACTAATCGAATAAAGTCGACTTGCTTTCGTAGGCCTACTGGTTAGAACAACAAAACAGTGACTCTCTTGATACTTGATTAACTCCCTATTGAATCACTGTTAATTTGAAGATTGAATCGTTTGTGTTATAAACGAATTGGTTTATAGTAGCTGAATTATAATTGTTAACTATCTGTAATTCCATTGTTGGACCATTAGTTGTTGGTTATAGCTGTCCTTATTAGAGACTGATTGGCACCTAATCGAAACACCAAATGTTTATTTAAAAGGATTAACAGAAAGCCTGACATTCGTTTAAGCTGTATATTACAGCAAGTTTGAAAGGGTTTGTTAGCTGTTTAAATCTTTGAAATAGGCAGAGTTTTGTTTAAATTAGTCTGAAATGTGAAAAGATGACTGGTACACTGTCCCAACAACTTGAAAGAATTAAAAATGGCTAGCTTTAATCTTCAGATTTAGATACCAAGTAGTGGAGGCCAAGAGAGTTAGTCTTGATTTAGTAATAAAATAGGCTATGCACATGAGGGAAGAGTTTAAGACCTGCTGGACAGCAAGACTTTCCAGCACTTCTTCTACACTTTAAAGTTTTATATAGTTGAAACCATGTTTAGACAGAAAAAGGGGGAAAAGGCAGGGAATAAGGTGGGGTTTTTGTTTGATTTTAATAGTGAGGAGATGCTGTGAGGTGCTGTAAGGTTTGGCTATAAAACACAACAGATAGCACACTGTTTTAGACACAAAAAAACAGAGAGGGATATACTCCATATACTCTCATATAATACTCTCTGATTGTAAACAACAGTGAAGATACACACACACTTTAAACTCTCTGTTTTGGCTTTAAACCATTCCTGGAACTTCCTGTATCTTTGGTTATGTTCTGATATCTCTGATTGTAAACAACTGTTTCACCGAATACTTTCTGTAAAACAGTGAATACAAACGGACAGTGATATTCTCTGAAAGTACTCTCTGTTTTGGCTTTAAAACATCCCTGGAACTTCCTGTTATCCTGGGCCATTTGTTTCTTCAAAGCTGTTTTTGGAATCTGGGTGTCATTGTTGTTCGTTTGATGCTGTTATTGTATTGATTTTGCTTGGCCGTTGCTGGTACTGTTAGTTGTTGTCTGCTGCTGCCAACTCACCTCTCTTTCCTCTTGTTGTAATTCAATCTCCAGGTACACATCTATGTACACATCTATGGGCTGTCTATTCTTTTACTGAAAACGAAATGAAAGAATGTTTTGAATATCGCCGCAAAGCCATCATATGAATAATTTTGTTAGATATCCATTAAATTGGGGGGTGTTAGTTATGTTGAGGATTGTACTGTTAGGCATTAAGGGTTTAAGAGCGCGCACCGTTATGTATGTCTATTTAGTTCTTACTTTCGTTATGAATAATTCAAAAATAAAATCCGTTAGGCTTGTATTGTAATCTTGATTTATTTTTAGACTATCGTTTAGTTTTCGTTATGTTTAACTAGTTTCTATTTTTGTTAGCATATATTTAGATCCATGCAAGTAAAACTAGCCAATACGGATTGAGATTTTCCTTGATATGTTAAATCGATAATTTGTTAAAAATCAAGTAATTGAAGCATGTTTAAAGTATTAATTTGGTTGATGTTAAATATTAATGCAAGGTATTTTGAATCATTATTGAATTTCTTCACTTGATTTTCCCTTGAAATCTGTTTATACTTAAGTAGACAAGATAAGTTAGCCTGGGTTTTAGATGCCAAAGTTAGATCAATTTTAATCGCATAGTTCTGCTTTCGCTAATTAACATCGGATTAAGGATAGTAAACAATCTTACTTTTTAATAATTGGATCAATTTGAATTATTTCTATTTCGCATATTTTGATCAATTTTCCGTTAGCTTATATCTTGTCATTCAATCTCCGGCCATAAATCAAAGTTAGGAAATAATATATCATTTGGTATGATTCTTTAATTGGAAATAATTTTAAGAGATATCATGTTAAATAAATTGATTTTTTAGTTTAGTTTTTTTTACAATGTTTTTTTTTTCTTTAATCAGCATAGTTTCAAAGTAAGTAATTCGGATATTTTTTTTTATATATTTGTCAAAAATCCAAGTCCGTTTGTAATTAGTTTTTGTTTTCTTTGGGTCCGGTTTCAAAAAATTAAAAGAGCGGTTTGAAGTTTAATTAGAGCATATAATTTATAAACATTTTTAAAAAAAAATCAGATAATTTTAGCCATTTAGAATAATTGAAGCGACCGTGCTAGAACCACGGGATCCGGGGTGCCTAACACCTTCCCTCGGGTCAACAGAATTCCTTACTTAGAATTTCTGGTTCGCGGACTTCATTTGGAAAGTCGAAATTTCCTCGATTCGGGATTTAAATAAATCGGTGACTTGGGACACCTTAATTTATTCCAAGTGGCGACTCTGAAATAAATAAAATAATCCCGTTTCGAATATTGTCACTTAAATTGGAAAAACTCCCTCGCGCTCCTACCCCCGGGTAGCGGGCGCGCCAAAAGGAGGTGTGACAGCTCTGGCGACTCTGCTGGGGACACAAACCCAGAACTACTGGTTCGGGGTTTAAGAATTCGAGCTTTGAATAATTATTTTATTTGGCTTATTTATTATCTGATTTTATTACATGTTTATATTTTATATGCTAAATGTTGTTTTACCGCTTTGATATTTTGTGAACTGTATATAAATTGTGCCGATACCCATTTTTTTTTCTTTTTGAGTCTTTTGAAATATAATACCGGGCATTTGCTTGACATAGCCCGTTTTTCTCAAGATAGATGTGGTGCTTGGCACCCGGTGAAGGATTTTGTAGTCACACGTGTTTAGGCGGAGAGTTTTGTCAATTAAGCCGGAAAGCCATGCTACCGGTGCACTGACACTCTTCGGCTCGAGTTGTCCGCTCGAGTTAAAGCCAGTCTAGACACTTTTCCAACGGGATGATGACTTAGAATAACAAGACCTTATGCCGGATCCCCGATAGGAACGTTTATTTGCATCATGTGCATATTTGACTTAGGAGGCTCAACACAGGGGTTGGGCCTGTCTAGGACAGGTGTACCCGAAACAAAAAGACCAACTTGTTGCATCTTTTTGTGTGCATTTATTTGTTTCGATCTTACATGCCGACTGGTTTGTTAAAAAGAGGAAGAAGTGGAAAACGTCAGGGTATATAGTTAAAATAATTTTATGAAAATAGTTAGTTCTTTGAAAATAAAATTCTGAAAAAATGCAAAAAAAAAAATTTTTCCAAATAAAAATTCCAAACTAAATTTTCTTCACTTAATTTTTTAGTTAGTTCTTTGAAAATAATTTCTGAAAAATTGCAAAAAAATTCCAAACTAAATTTTCTTAATTTTATGAAAATAGTTAATTCTTTGAAAATAAATTCTGAAAAATTGCAAAAAAATTCCAAACTAAATTTTCTTAATTTTATGAAAATAGTTAATTCTTTGAAAATAAATTCTAAAAAAAAATTATTTTTGCAAAAATTTCAAATAAATTTTCTTAATTTTATGAAAATAGTTAGTTCTTTGAAAATAATTTCTGAAAAATGCAAAAAAAAAAAATAAATTCTCTTAATTTTACGAAAATAGTTAGTTCTTTAAAAAAATAAATTCTGAAAAATGCAAAAAAAAAAAAAATTTCTCTTAATTTTACGAAAATAGTTAGTTCTTTAAAAAAATAAATTCTGAAAAAAAAAAAAAAAAAAAAAAAAAAAATTCAAATAAATTTTCTTAATTTTACAAAAATAGTTTAGTTTCTTTGAAAATAAATTTCCAAATAAATATTCTTAGTTCCTTTGAAAATAATTTGTTTTAGAAATGCTGTTTAAAAAAATAGTTCGTTTTCTTTTCTTAAAATGATTTAGTGCTTTATTTTCGAACTACGCAAGTTTGATTCTCACCAAAAATGAGATACGTAGGCAACCCATATCGGGCTCAACTAATACTGATTTTTTTAAGAAAATAAAAAATAAAAAAAAAAACAATAATAAAAAATATTAGAATTAGGATTTTTGTTCTTAGTCGAGAGTTAGGAAATTTTGCAAAAATAGCCAAACGCCTCGAAAGGGGCGCCGGAGGACTAATTTTGCAAAACGGAATATAGACATCACACTGGTATCCTGTTATACAGCCTTCAAATCTTCTTCAAGTGCTGAAAGGCCGTATTAACAAGATTCGTTTTTTTATATATAATAAAAAATAAAAAAATAAAAAAAAATTTTGAAAGATTCGTTTTTTTATATAAAAAAAAAAAATTTGAAAAAAAAATCTTAAGTTCATTTTTTATCTTTTCTAGGATCAGCATGACTTCCTCGCAACGAATCGGCCAGAAAAGGGCGAGAGACGAAATGCCACCCATGTTCATGGTCCAGGACAAAACCCCAGATCGGCTCTGTAAATGGTGGACTAGTTTTTCGGCTTGGGAAAGAAATCAAGTTCACAAGCACCTCAAGTTTCTTCCGGACATCATGATGATAAAACCGGATAAAAATGTGATCAGGGCTTTAGTGAGTTTTTGGGACTCAACAAGCAATGTGTTCAAATTCCGGGATTGTGAAATGACACCCACTTTGGAAGAATTGGGCGGACTCACAGGGCTCGGAAGAGATTTGCACAAGATGAGGCCTGCAGCTCCTAGGCAGATGAGTGTGAATAACTTCTTGAAAAAGCTATGTCTTCGGCGGGTTCCCCTCGGTTGTCTGGAGAACGGTTGGGTGCCACTAGATTATCTCTACGACAGATTTGGTGATAAAGAAGGGTTTGGGAAATTCTCAAACGTCGAATTTGTTAACCAACTAAATTATGACGCCCGGGGAGATTTAAGAATCTATGCTTTCATGATCGCTTTTTTGGGAACCATGGTTTTTCCCGAACGTGGTGGACGCATCAGAATCCGTTTAGCTGCGGTGGTCTCATATCTACAGAGTAACGAGGAACACACTGTTCTTCCGATGATACTAGGAGACATCTTCAGGGCCTTAACTCGGTGCCAAGAAGGACAAGACTATTTTGAGGGTTGCAATATTTTATTACAAATGTGGTTTATAGAGCACCTCTACCACCACCCAATTGTGATAAACTTCAAAGCAGATTGGCTGAATTATATTCGCTGTCATACAAACAGAGCCGCCCGTTGTAACCTTCCAGAAGACTTGAGGACTTGGCAAGAACTCCTCGACTCTTTGAGAGCCGATCAACTTACCTGGAATTATTATTGGTTCCCTTCCGCCAAAATCATGCATATGTCGACATACCGCCCATTCTACATATTAATGGGTTTCAGGGGTTTCCAACCATATGCCCCGCTACGTGTCATGCGGCAGCTGGGAAGAGAACAGAAAAAGGCCCCAATTGAGGATATGCGATCATTTGTATGGGAATTTGTGACAGAAGAGACCCCGAGGGAGACTTATGCACAGAAGGTTTGGTTCGGTAGTCGACTCTCCGACATCAACGAAATGGTTGCCGATCGGGAACGGGGAGAAGTGAGTCTCGCTTATCTTGAATGGTTCCACAACCAACCAATACCGGAGCAAAGGTCAGAAAGGTCAGTGAAGTATGCCGTCGATTGGGAGAGAGAAATAGAAGCCAGAGTTAGAGAGGTTGAGCATGAAACAGCACAAAATTTCCAATCTTGCATCAACACTTTAAAAGAAGACAAAGGAATCATGGAAGCAGCCATGGACATACAACAGGCTGACTTCGATCGGGAAAGGGCCGGTTGGGAGCAGGAAAGAGAAGCACTCCAAACTCGAATTCAAGAGATGCAATTGGCCGCAGAAAGGTCAAAGAGGAGTCGGAGTGATCAAATGCTGATAAACGATTTGGAAAGAAAAGCCTTTGAACACCAAGAAGACTTGGAGAAGGCAAAAGCGGCTTTGGTTGCGGTCCGAACAAAATGGAAGAGAGCGGCCCACCAAGAAGCACTCCGTCTACAACAAGTAGAGAAAGACTATGATGCGATCATCGTTGATTTGAGAAAAGCAAATGCCACTCTTAAAGAGCGAACTCTCAGGCAAGTCCAGGATGCTAAAGCAGATAGAGACCGTTGTCACAACTTGATGGCACGGATGGAAAGACAAATAGATAGGCTCTTGGACCATGTCTCCGGCAACGCTCAAGTATTAGGGGCAAAGAACAGGCACATAGGGCAGCTGCTCAGAGAAAAAGACATAATCAGAACCAGGATCAATGAGATCGGGCACTACATTACTATGAAGTGTTTGAACTGCGAACAAGTACCCCGGCCTACCCTCTTCTCTTCAATCATGGAATGTGTCCACCAAGTCATGGCAGAATTGGGGAGTATACAGAAAGATCTTGCACCGAGAACCACAGCAAGGCCAAACAACGCCCCCCGGCGCAAAGATTCGAGGCGTTGGAACATGCTTAGGAGAGTTTTTTGTTTTAGAGTCTGTTTGTCCTTGTACAAGTTTTTCTCCATTGTTGACATTTTGCAAGTGTTTCAAGTTTGAAGTTTGTTTAAATAAAATTCATGAATATTTCATCTTATGTCTATTGTTTCCGAACTACGCCCGGTCTGATTCATGCGGGGACATGATACGTAGGCAATCCACATAAGATTCGACCATCACTAAAAAATAAATAAATAAAAATAAAAATGAAAAAAAAAAGGGGGGGGAAAAGAAGTTAAGAGAAAAAGAAGATCGACGAAAGATGAAAGCGAAAGAAAATACAAACCGGAATGACGCATCGCAAATGAATACATGTAGCAACATTATCACCTGTATAAGTGCATCACACCCAACGTGAGATTACTTATCTGTTATGTTGTTTCAGACTAACCGTTTGTTTGCCGAAATCCAGGTTTTAGTAAAAGTGGTTGACTTTGCGGTAATCTGGCACCACATTCGTACTTCACAAGGTCCAAAGGAAAAGTTCGGCAGCCTGAGAGTACTCATTCCTATTTCACTAGATCAAAAAAGGGTGCCGACATGTCCTCAGAAATGCCTTTAGCAACCATTCCCGTTTCAGAGGAAAGCTCGTTGACAGCCATCCCGGCTACTGAGTCGGCAGCTTTGGAGGAGAATAGAATGTTGCGTTGCCGCATGCTCGAGATGTTGGACGATTGGAACAACGGGAAAGAGCCCCGAGTCTGATCCCTGGGTTCCCTGAAATTCTTCTCAGGTCAAGCGGAATTTCAAATACCCCCATCAATTATCCGCCTACTCTATTCGGGTATTCTAACGCTACAAACCTCTCTGAATCACCCTCCACATCCCATCCTCGGGTAGCACCACATGATACATCTGCAAGAACGTCCGTTGAATTGCCAGTTCCAATCACGACGCACCCCACCGCACATGCTCCTTTCTTCGACTCCTCATCCTTTACATTCCCGGCACCACCGCTCACACGGGACCATACCCAGGTTGCAGCCAATACATATTCTCAGCCACCTCGATATGAGTTCCTACCGAGCCAAAATCCAAAGACCCCCGAGCAGGATGAGATGGCAAAAAGAATGAGGAGTTTGGAACAAAGCTTTAAGAATATGCAAGGTCTGAGTGGACAAAAGAGTGTATCTTACGCCGATCTGTGCATGTTCCCGCACGTCCATTTGCCATCAGGTTTTAAGACACCAAAGTTCGAAAAATACGACGGACATGGCGACCCCATTGCTCATTTGAAGAAATACTGCAATCAGTTGAGGGGTACCGGCGGCAGAGAAGAATTGTTGATGGCGTACTTTGGAGAAAGTTTGGTCGGAATAGCGTCCGAATGGTATATGGACCAAGACATATCTCGATGGCACATCTGGGATGATCTGGCCAGAGATTTTGTAAAACAATTCCAATACAACATCGATATTGCGCCGGACGGGAATTCTCTATCGAACTTAAAAAAGAAGCCCTCAGAAAGCTTCAGAGAATATGCCATCAAGTGGCGAGAGCAAGCGTCCAGGGTGAAACCCCCCATGGACGTAATTGAAATGGTCACGACTTTTCTCCAAGCTCAAGAGCCCGATTACTTTCAAAATATGATGTCGGCAATGGGAAAACCTTTTGCCGAAGCTATCAAGATCGGAGAGATGGTAGAAAATGGCTTGAAAACAGGGCGAATTTTGAGCCAAGCGGCCATTCGGGCAACTTCCCAAGCCATTCAAGGCGGGTCTGGAGGGATGCCCCGAAGCAAGAAGAAAGAAGAGTCTGCTATGGCAGCGGTAGAAGACAGGAGATATCGAACCTCAAGGCAGGTATTCTCCGACAGGGTCCCCCAACATTACTATCCACATCACGGCATGGCTTATGCTCCTCCGCCTCCACCCTATGCGGTCATGAACATTCAACCTCAGGCACGGCCACAGCCACCAGCCAACAGGAATCCACCTCCATTCCAGAGAAACCAACCTCCTTACCCAAACCAGTATAATCCACGGCCAAATAACGCTCGCCACCGTGAGCAACCCAAAACGAGCTTTACACCGATTGGGGAGCCGTATTCCACTCTTTTCCCAAAACTCGGGCAAGAAAACCTATTGCAGCATGTTCCGCAGAACAGGCAGAATCCAGACTCTCCTGCCTACCAGAGAGGGATATACTGTGCATATCATTCAGGTGTTGAAGGACACAGTACTGACAATTGTTGGACGTTAAAGAAGGCAGTGCAAGAATTGATCAATCAAGGGAGGATCGTCTTCGCGGATGAAGACATCCCAAATGTGACAAACAACCCATTACCAGCCCACAACAACGGACCGGTGATTGGGATGATTTGTGACGACAAAGAATTTGACCCAGCTTTGAAAGCGATAATCGCCATCGCCAACATAGAGAAGCGTCCCGAGGCTACCCCGAAACAAGAGAAAATGGGGAAAAAGGTTGAAGCTCTTGAAACCAAATCCGAAAAGACAATTGAATTGAAAGCATCGTCTCAGAAGGGCGGAGTCCTTTACCTCCCACGAGGTAAAGTGGAAAAACCATTGTCCATCGGTGCCCCCAAAAAGTTCCATTTAAAGAGAGAAACATCAATGTATGTACCAAAGGGAACTTATGTGGCCCGAAAACCAGATGAACCTGTGGTTATTGCACGCGTGCAACAAAAACCAATGACAGATCCATCCGCAGTACCCTGGAGCTACCAACGAACGCTTGTTATGCGCAAAGGGAAAGAGATCGTGGGAAATTCATCTGAGAGTGTCTTAGGACAGAAGTACTTAAACACGCAGGAGGTAAATAACGCCACACAAAGGCGTTTCCCGTCGAAGAAACCTGTAAGTGCTGAAGAGGCAGAGGTCTTTTTTCAAAAGATGCAAATGCCTGATTACGAGATGATAGACCAACTGCGTAAATGCCCAGAGCAGGTGTCGATGTTGTCCCTTCTAATGAAGTCTACTGAACATCAAAAGGTTTTGCTAAAAGCTTTGAATGAGGCATACGTGCCTATTGAGACTTCATCCGAACAACTTGAAAGAATGACGGAAAGATTCTTCGCGATCAATCAGATTTCCTTCAGTAAAGCTGATTTGCCTTTGGAGGGTGCCGCCCACAACAAAGCTTTGCATTTGACTGTCAAAAGCGAAGGCTACTATATGAAGAGGGTCATGGTTGATGGAGGTTCGGGGGTAGACATATGCCCACTTTCCACTTTAGGCCGCATAGGAATCGGAGCTGAAAGGATTCGGCCTAACAATATATGTGTGCGAGCTTTTGACGATGTGAAAAGAGATACTGTCGGAGAGATTGATATAATTATGACCATCGGCTCGGTGGACTTCGAAGTGACATTCCAAGTCTTGGATATGGACACTTCTTACAATTTTCTTCTAGGGAGACCATGGATTCATGCGGCCGGAGCTGTGCCCTCTACCCTCCATCAGATGTTGAAATTTGAGCACAAAGGACAAGAGATCGTGGTCCACGGGGAAGATGAACAATCAATTTATCGAGATCCATCCATCCCTTGCTTGGAAGCGGAAGCGGGAAGCGAAAACATTGTCTATCAAGCTTTCGAGATTGTGTTGGTAGATCAACACGAAGAAGGGAACCCTCTTCCCCAACCTTTTTTGTCTAATGCCTCCATCATGGTGGCAAAAGAAATGATTAAACATGGCTTCCAACCAGGAAAAGGTTTGGGGAAATCCCTACAAGGAGTGCCGAAGCTGATAACTTTACCTGTAGCTGAAAAGTTTTTTGGAGTGGGCTTTCGCCCAACCCCTGAAGATGAAAGATGGGCCAAAAAGAGAAAGGAGAAAGGATGGGTTCTGCCGCAACCGTTGCCGCATCTGTACCAAACTTTTGTCCGACCAAGGTACGGTGAAGAAGAAGAAGACGAGGTCTTTACAGCGGAGGAAATTGAAGACATATGTGGGGCCATGAGGCAAATGCTCTATGATGTTAATATGGTCCAATCGGGAGAAGGAACAAGCACCGCTGAGGTGCTGTATGTGGGCCCTGAAGCTAAATTGCAAAATTGGAAAGCCACACCCTTCCCAATCAGGCGGGAGTTCTGGTAGATTTGTCCTGTCATTTTTCCTTCATCACAAGTTACTTCAGGATGTAGCTTGGATGTTTTTCTTTGTTTTCTTGTATTTTTGGTTTCTCCGATGTAATTTTGTTTGTTTTCAGAAAATTCCAAGAAAATAAAATAAATATTTCCTTACTTTTGCACTCTTTCTAATTTTGTTATTTATTCTTCCTTTTCAGTCCTAATAATGCGGCTTTAAATAACATGACATGCTTGCGGAACTCATGCTCAAATCCGAACACGCCACCTAATCTGGAAATAATGAACCAAGAACCGGAATACGATGAAGACGAGGCTTTTAGGGAAATAAATCGAGAATTGGAACATTTCGAGAATAAACCTAAGCCAAACTTGAATGACACCGAACCGGTTAATTTGGGAACTGATGAAGAGGTCCAAGAGACCAAGATAAGCATCCACACAGATGAGAAAACACGAGATGCAATAATCCAACTCTTGTTTGAATTTAAAGACGTGTTTGCTTGGTCTTACGATGACATGCCGGGATTAGGAGCTGATCTAGTGGTGCACAAATTACCAATCTACCCTGACTGTCGCCCAGTGCAACAGAAGCAGAGAAAGTTCAAGACTGACATCAGTGATAAAATCAAAGAAGAAATCACTAAGCAGTTGAAAACGGGGGTAATCCGAGTGGTACAATACACCACGTGGTTGGCTAATGTTGTGCCCGTGCCAAAGAAGGACGGAAAAACTCGAGTATGTGTTGACTACCGAGATTTGAATAAAGCGAGTCCTAAAGATAACTTTCCTTTACCAAACATCCACATCCTTGTTGATAACTGTGCCAAACATGAGATACAGTCGTTTGTGGATTGTTATGCGGGATATCATCAAGTGTTGATGGATGAAGAGGATGCCGAGAAGACCGCTTTTACCACACCTTGGGGAACTTACTGTTATAGAGTCATGCCGTTCGGTTTGAAAAACGCAGGAGCAACATACATGAGAGCTATGACTGCCATTTTCCACGACATGATGCATCAGGAAATAGAGGTGTACGTGGACGATGTGATCATCAAATCCAGAACTCAAGGCGATCATGTGCGAGACTTGAGGAAATTCTTCGAGAGGTTGCGGAAGTACGATTTGAAACTGAATCCGGCCAAATGCGCTTTTGGAGTCCCGTCAGGTAAACTTTTGGGTTTCATAGTCAGTAGAAGAGGTATTGAATTAGATCCCACAAAGATAAAATCCATCCGGGATTTACCTCCCCCAGAACAAAGAAAGATGTAATGAGTCTTCTAGGCCGACTGAACTACATCAGTAGGTTCATCGCTCAGTTGACTTCCACATGTGAACCCATATTCAAGTTGTTGAAGAAAGACGCTGCAATCAAATGGACAACCGAATGCCAAGAAGCTTTTGACAAGATCAAAGAATATTTGTCAAACCCTCCAGTCTTAGTCCCGCCAGAGCCAGGGAGACCTCTTTTCTTGTATTTAACAGTCTTGGAAAACTCTTTTGGTTGTGTTCTCGGACAACGTGATGCGGCAGAGAAGAAAGAGCAAGCGATTTACTACCCGAGCAAGAAATTCACTAGTTATGAGGTCAAGTACACTTTGCTGGAAAGAACGTGTTGTGCTTTAACTTGGGTCGCTCAGAAATTGAGACACTACCTCCAAGCCCATACGACTCACCTCATTACTCGGTTGGATCCTTTGAAGTATATATTCCAGAAACCGATGCCCACCGGAAGATTGGCAAAGTGGCAAATCCTGCTCACCGAGTTTGACATAGTCTATGTCACTCGCACGGCAATGAAGGCCCAAGCATTGGCAGACCATTTGGCCGAGAACCCGATCGACGAAGAGTATCAACCATTGAATACCTACTTTCCCGATGAAGAGGTAAATACGACAGAAGTTGTTTCGGACGACAGTCATGCTTGGAAAATGTTTTTCGATGGGGCGGTAAACGCTAAAGGTGTAGGGATCGGGGCAATCTTGATCTCTCCTGCTGGTCAGCATTATCCGGCCACGGCTAGGCTCCGTTTCTTCTGCACGAACAATACGGCTGAGTATGAAGCTTGTATCATGGGCATGAACATGGCAATTGATCAGGGCGTCGAAGATTTGTTGATCATGGGAGATTCGGATCTAATTATCAAACAATCTCAAGGTGAATGGGAAACTCGGGACGTTAAACTCCTCCCTTACCGACAGCACGTGAATATTCTTGGCAAGCGATTTGCATCGATAGAGTTCAGGTATATCCCACGATGTCACAATGAACTAGCTGATGCACTTGCCACTTTAGCTTCAATGCTACCTTATCCGGGCAACGCCCGTGTCAATCACTTGGAAATTCAAATCAGGGAAAGCCACGGTTATTGCAATGCAATCGAAGAAGGACCGAGCGTCAAGCCATGGTATTACGATATCAGGAGATTTCTGAAAACGCAAGAATACCCAGAACATGCTACTGGAGATCAAAAGAGGACCATTAGGAGACATGCGGGTGGTTTCTTTTTGAGCGGCGAGGTCATGTACAAAAGAACCCCAGATCTTAACCTTTTGAGGTGTGTTGATGCCGAAGAAGCAGGAAGAATCATGCACGAAGTACATGCAGGAGTATGCGGGCCTCATATGAATGGGTATGTCTTAGCCAAGAAAATCCTTCGAGCAGGTTATTATTGGATGACCATGGAGAAAGATTGTTTCGGTTTTGTCCGAAAATGCCATCAATGTCAGGTACATGGAGATCTGATTCATGCACCTCCAACTGAGCTGCATCCTATGTCAGCACCGTGGCCATTTGTCGCTTGGGGAATGGATGTCATCGGCCCGATTGAGCCGAAAGCCTCGAATGGACACCGATTCATACTAGTGGCTATCGATTACTTCACGAAATGGGTTGAAGCCATCACTCTCAAATCAGTCACTAAGAAAGCTGTGGTGGATTTTGTACACTCAAATCTTATCTGTCGTTTTGGTATACCCGCAACTATCATCACGGACAATGCTGCGAACCTGAATAGTCATTTGATGGAAGAAATATGCGAGCAATTCAAAATAACGCATAGGAACTCCACCCCTTATCGGCCCAAAGCCAATGGTGCAGTGGAAGCAGCAAACAAAAACATTAAGAAGATTTTGAGAAAGACGATCCAAAGCTCTAGACAATGGCATGAACAATTACCGTTCGCTTTGCTGGGATACCGTACTACAGTACGCACATCGGTAGGAGCAACTCCATACCTGCTAGTCTATGGAACCGAGGTCGTGATACCGGCAGAGGTAGAAATTCCTTCACTTCGTACGATTGTTGAAGCAGAGATTGAAGATAGCGAGTGGGTTAAGACTCGTTTGGAACAATTAACTTTGATCGATGAAAAGCGAATGGCTGCGGTCTGTCATGGACAGCTGTACCAACAAAGAATGGCTCGTGCTTACAACAAGAAAGTACGACCGAGAAATTTCGAAGTAGGTCAGTTGGTCTTAAGACGCATTCTTCCACATCATGAGGAAGCGAAAGGAAAATTCGCTCCTAATTGGAAAGGACCATACATCATCAGGAAGATACTGCCAAGAGGAGCATTATACTTGGGAGACATGGAAGGAAAAGATCCTGAAACGGCTGTGAATGCAGATGCCGTGAAGAGGTATTATGTCTGAACTTGTTTCAATGAGGTCCTCACAAGTCGAAATGTTTGAAGGCTTTTATTCCCGCTACCCAAACACTACCAACCCTTTTGTAAACCCTTTGAGCCGGTTACCTTCTTTTGGCTACCCTCTTTGGAATCCAAACCAAACCAAACCAAAAAAAAAAAAAAATAATAATAATAATAATAATAATAAAATTTTCTGAACTACGTTCTGACTTGATTCCGAAAGGATACGTAGGCAACCTCTCCCTGAGGTTGAGTCACACCAAATCAAAAATCCCGGTTTCCCCAAAAATGAAACTGGGGCAGATGATATTTTGATTCGGTTTAAGATCCGTCAAGATGATTCCAAAGTTGTAATTTTTGTTTACAATTCTTGTTACCCGAATCGAGTACAATTCCTTCAAGATCGATTGGAAGTTGTGAAAACATCATTGTTGCGATCCGGGGTTCCTGGAATGAAAAGAAAAAAATGAGAGAGTCTTATTGGTGAAAACCTTCGGGCACCATAAGACGATGGAAGTAGATAAATAAAATGAGAGAGTCTTATCTGGTGAAAACCTTCGGGCACCATAAGACGATGGAAGTAGAGAAATACAAAATGAGAGAGCCTGTTGGTAAAAACTCGCAAAGAGTGCTATCTGGCGATGGTAAGAAGAGAAATGAGAGAGGTCGATTGGCGAAAACCCGCAAAGGGCGCTATCAACCGAAAAGTTTGCTTCACCACGAGAGGTCCTGGCACGGCTCCTTAGCTCGGAAATATAGACCCGTTTGGTTCATAAGAAAATGGGAGTTTTGTGACGATCAAGCATCTAGTCCGAGGAGCATGTCATGTTGGTTAAAGTCAGCGTATACCTCAGATAAGTCCTTCTTTTCTCCCTCGAAAGGGACTCCTCTATCTTTGATACGTTTTCCATTCTTTGATTTATTCTTCTTCTTTGAATCCCTTTCGGTTTAATTTTAATTCTGAAAATATTACAAAGGAAGGTGACAGGACCGGTTTTACAGGACTCCGCCTGGTAAAGAAGAAAAGAAAAACAGCCTCAGTGGTGTATTGTTACAATCCACGATTGGATCGTAATGATCGATTGTTTCCAAAGGAAAAGAGTTTTAGAAAGGAAACGGAAATCAAAGGTTAAGGTCTTAGAAGAGACAGAATAAGGCAGAAGGATAGAACCTACACGGAAAATCCCCATGGAATTCCGGGAATGAACCCGGTCAGTTCGAAAGGAAGTCATCCCAAAGACAATTGGTAGCAAACTTCTCAATGGAAATGGGGAAACGATCAAGCAATGAAGATAACCAAGGCCGCAAAGCCAACCACTTTTTCAACTGATAAAATGTTCTTTGTTGAAAGCAGGTCTGTTTAATTGTGCAAGAAGAAAGTACAACTCGAACAAGTGAAATACGCAAGCTTTGAAATGGCTTTGGAACAAGGAAAACACATAAAAAGGTAAGTTTCTTTTTAGAGGTTTATCCTATGCATTTGTTGATGGTTAAAAAGAACGCCTAAAAGAAGGCCAAAAAAAAATGAAAGAAAAGAAAATGAAAACTCCGAAAAAGAGAATCAAATCATATCAGTCCAATATCTGTTTGGACCCCGGTCAAAAAAACCGAGGGTCTTTCCGGCCAGAAAGCCGTGAAACGTTTATCCCCGGTCAGAAAACCGAGGATCTCCCAGTCAGAAAACTGCGGAGCCATTTACTTTTACCCCGGCCAAAAAACCGAGGATCTGACGGCCAAAAAACCGTTAGATATTGTTTGAATTC